>LPNX010944954.1:0-86281 GCA_001517045.1 Pseudotsuga menziesii
TAGTCGCATGCTTTATATAGAAATTTACAAAACGGAATTGGTAAGATTCGGAAACTAAACAGCTGTAATTTAGTTTTCATCTTTCAATACGATATCTGCATTTTAAACCGAAAAAATGCAACATAAAAATCACGATAGTTAACAAGAACATGCGTGGATCAATTGCAGATACTGGACAATGAAGCATCAAACAAAAGAAACCCATGACGCTAAGGGGAACATCACACTGTATGTGTGTCATCATTGTAAACCACGTAGGAAAACACTCAACAATGAGCTTTTTATCACTTATAAACTGTAAAGTTGAAACTTTACATACTCTTCCGTGAGTCTTACGACATGTTGCTTAGAAGATGTGCCAATGCTTTATCTCTGTCATTGTCATACATAGCTAAAACCCCGGCAACAGTATGAGAAGGGAAGCCCATCTCTCGTAATAAATTGTATGAAGTCACGAACTCACGAACCTGTGAATATAATAAATCAGATCTTAGTCCAGTAAAAGTTGCATCACCACATTGTAAATTACATTTCTAACACTTGTCTGCATGTCTATTCCATGTTTTATGTAACAACTTAGCATCTCAAAATGATTCAGATCCAAGGGAGTCAAATATAAAAAACTAGCTAAGCTAATAGCTATTCCAAGTCAAAGCTAAACAAAATCCTATACAAAAGAATCAAAATAATAAATCCTCTATTCCCCATTAAAACTTTTGGAAGCTGTTAGCTTCGCTTCCATATGATCAACACTCAAGGAAAGTAGTGGCTAAAAAATTGGTCGCAGTGAATAAGCATCTTGAATTGGGAAGAGTGCAATGCAAGCTAACATTGTGACTAAGATAGCAAAGGAGCTAATAGCTATTCCAATTCAAAGCTTAACAAATCCTATACAAAGAGTCAACATAATAAATCCTCTATTCCCCGTGAAAAATTTTGGAAGCTGTTGGCTTCGCTTCCATATGATCAACACTCGAAGAAATTAGTAGCTAAGGAATTGGTTGCAGTGGATAAGCATCTTGAATTGCAATCTTTCAATGGGAAGAGTGCAATGCAAGCTAACATTGTGACTAAGGTATCAAAGGATCAAAAGGCCAATGTACTGAAGATTCAAATGTGTCTTGGTTGGTTGAAGGTGGGGGATAGCGAGCCTCAGCATCACTGAGCCATTGGCTGCCAAACATGTAACTCACAGTATTTCTATAATCCAAACAACCCAGGCAGATTTACAACAGAAACTAAAATTCAATGCTATGCATGAACTAACCGAAACCATCAAGGTTATCACAAATGCTAATACTCCTGACTTGGATGGTTCCTTGCATATCCCACAAAGCAACTTGGAGCTTGACAGACCCTCATCTGCTTAAGGTATGTCAAAAAGAATTGAGAAATCAATTTGTTGAGGTCGTTAATCAAGGTAACATCATACAAATCCTGGAAAGAGATAACCATGAGCTTATTTCAAGGTGATGACCCATCATTCTCTTGAATGCATCCTATAAAATCTTGTCCAAGATACTTGCTCTTCAAATCAAGCACCTGCTGTCACAAATTGTAAGCCATGCGCAAACTGAATTTGTCCAAAGAAGATACACTATTGATATTTTAGTGGTTTTTGGCGGAGGGTATGGTATGGATCAACCACCAAGCAAGATTCTTATTCATTAAAATTAAGTTGGAGGGAGCTTATGTTAGGTTTATCCAAAAAATGCACCATGAGTTTGGATCAAACATATGTTAGGTTTCTCCTGAGAATGCTCCATGAGTCATGTGGCAATGATTGCATCAACGTGATCAAAATGGTTTTCTTTGGTGTAGAAACTTGCATGACAATAAATAATTTCCACTTGGAAGGTTTTGGATTATTCAGAGTAGTCAACAGTTAATTTGTCAATTGGACATTCTTGATTTTGGCTAAAGAATGTGTCAAATCGATAAGACCTGAATTTTAATTAAATCTTTCATAAGGCCAGTGTTTAAGAAAAATGTCAACAAGAGTACCATCAGTGGTAGACATCTTATGATTGGTACCAGATTGAACCAAGCCAAATCTACGAATCCTGAGGCATCCCTTTTGGATTTATTATTTTGATTTTAAGCTGGAAAAGCTAAAGGCTCAAACATAACTCCATGCTTATTAGGCTGCTTCCAAATTTTTGAACATCACAGCCACCTTCTAACATTAGGAACCCACATTCTCACCACGGCATGGGAGGCCCGTGCCCGGCAGTTAAGAATTTTTGGTCACTGCAGCTCATCCTCTCACTACATTTTTTTTTCACTGTGACTCACTTGCTCACTTGTTGTGGTTCACCCTGTTCAAGTTTTAGGATTTTTCAAAATTTAACTAACTTGTGCAACAATTCAAACCAAGTACTGAGAAGGATGAAGTAAAAGTACAGCAGTGACAATGCAAGATAAATTTAAAACATAATTTTCATCTCTTTCAACTTTAACACTCCCAAAGGTCCCTGTGTTAAAGCTGAAGCATACAATAATAACAATCAGTAAATTAAATAAGACAAACAACTAGCATCAAATAAAAGATCTAATTGTGGAAATAGTATGGTTTAGACCTTCCTTATACTCAGATATATTTTCAGATCAGACTTTGTCTCTAAGGAGAGTCCCTATGTCACATGGTTCGGGTTCGAATTCAAATTCGGCAACTTTGAAATTCGGTTCGAATTCGAATTTTTTTATGAAATTCGAAATGAGGTTTGGCATTAGGTTCGTCCAGATCATATTTTTACAATAAAAATTATATTTTGTAATTAAATTATATAAAACAATTTAATATATTATATATAAAATTAAAAACATTTAATAATATATTATAATAAATCAAATATATTTATATTAATAATAAACTTATAGATTATATTTTATGCTACCACAAATCCACAAACACACACGGAATACTTAATAATAAATAATCTTATTGTCAACAAATCAAGAATAATCGTGGTAATAATAAAGTTTACCTTAGTAATTGGGGAATTAAGGAAAAGATAAATCGGGTCTATAGAAACGACCTAATGAACCACGCGGCAGGGATTGAGTACTGCTCTGTGTCTTGCATCGATGCGATACCCTTACAGCTGTAGCCGTTGGGAAAAAATAGAATACCGCGATACCCTTAAATGCCAGGCTATACCATACCGCCCTTTCGGGAGAAAGAATACAACTACCGTCGGAGCTATTGTTAGAGCTAATCTTGAAGTAGTGGAGGCATATGGTCGCCCCGACCCACATATGTCATGGCTCTCACCGAGAGATATATGCGTTGTGGCTTGCATGCATACAACGACCATTTTTTAGCTAAACCTTGCAGTAGTAGAGGGCATCAAGTAACCTTGGCCCACGGATATCACGGCTCCTAGAGATATATTTACGATTAAGGAGCGAACAAATATATACGAAATTATAACGATTGAGGAACCTGGACGAATTATAAGAGTGTCGAATTTCATAGGGCGAACCTGGACGAATTTTATTTTTTTGTTGAGGTTCGCCGAATTTCGAACCTGAAGGTTCAAAATCGACGAACCCTGTGACATAGAAGGAGACAAGTCACTTAAAGGAATAAAGGACAACCTGAGAGAGAGAGAGAAGGGTTGTTGTAGGATAGACACGTACAGTAACAGTCAAGACAATCCAATCAACAGGTGGAAACCCCAGTAATACATCAGCAAGCTAAGAATCAACAGTCCACAAGGATACACAGAAATGTTGACAGTTCTTACACAGATCAGGACTTGGATTGCAACCCACAAAACCCATGGCTTCCTTATATCTCAAATACAACCCAGCACACTCATACAGTGCAACAGAGGTCACAGCCTAATCACACAGGCTCAGACAATGTCACATCAGGCCCAAACAATTCACAATCAGTTCTAGCAAGGTCACAGGCTACTAAACAAGTTCAGCAGAGATAACGACATCCCTAGATGGCGTGGACAGAGGTCAAGGCATCCTTACAGCAGCTGAACAAAGTTCAAGACAGCTCTAGACAGGTCACGGTTTAGTTCAAGCAGTCCACAAGGTCACAGTCCAGCTCCAAGAAGGTTAAATCAGTCACGGCCCAGCCCAAGAGGGCTCAAACAGTCACCCCACAGCCCAAGAGGGCTCCAAGGAATCATGGCCCAGCCCAAGAGGGCTCAAACAATCATGGCATAGCCCAAGAGGGTTCCAAGTAACCATGGCCCAGCCCAGAAGGGCTCAAACAGTCATGGCACAGCCCAAGAGGGTTCCAAGTAACCACATCCCAGCCCAACAAGGTCTCAACCAGTCACAGCTGAGGCTTAGGAAGCCTTAAACAGTTCATGGCCTGTCTAGGCAGCCTTAAACAGGTCACGGCCCAGCTAGGCAGGTCCTAGACAGGTCACGGCTCAGCTGAACAGACTAGGGAAGTTCACGGCCCAGCACTGACAGTCCCGTAAACAGTAGCAAGGTCACGGACCAGTCAAGGAGCAGCAAGAATGGTCACAGATCAATCCAACCATCAGGCTGAGGAAGAACATGGCCTGCTCATAAACGGTGGAAGCAAACACTTGGACAAGTCGCAGATAGTAGCGGCTCAACAAGACGGCTTTCAGCAGCAGCAAAAACTAGGCGTGAAGCAGCAGTATATCCTAGGAACAGTCACTTAAACAGATCTCTAAAAATCTCTCTTGTCAAGATACACAAAAATGGAGTTTGTGACTTCAACTTATAATCTTGGCATGTCTTCTAGAAGGGTCACCTAGCTTTTAGGAGAGATACAAACATAACATAAATTAATGTTAGGTTGAGTTAGGATAGGGTACTAATGATCAAGTGGTCATACAAAATAAAAACAATAAATTTAAGTCATCATAGCAAAAGGGTCAAGGTACCGCAACCAATAAGGGCTCTAGGACCAAAAAGGTGAAACATAAGACCACAAGTCAACAATAGAGGTCACACATCAAGGTGGGAAGACAACCCTTTCACCCACAATACCAAGGTGTACCCCATCAAGGTGGGGAAACAACCCTTTTACCCACAAGACCAAGGTCTCAAACTTTATCTTCTCTCTCAAGGTATATAGTCCATAAGTGTTCCATACAACAACTGTAAGTTTTTATCATCATCATATTAGGAAGGTCCAAACTGAATGACGTGATCCTCTGGTCCTCCATACTGCTCCTACAGGTCAAGTACTAGGGACATCATCAAGGGGTGGCCAGTCCATTGAGAAACAACCTAGCAATAACCATTAAGGAGAAGAGGACATCACACATCATCATCTTGGTCAACTTACCAAAATCCACCTAGTTAACTGACCAGGTATGTACCTGCAGGAACTGCTTGGTCCCAGACCAAGAAGTCTCTGTCTCAACTTGTAGGATCTGCATGGTCCCAAACCAAGAATCTATCTGGTCCTAGATCAGAATACCTTAGAGACATATAGGGGCCCTAACCACATGCTAGGGAATTTTCCATGGCATCAACCTGCTTGGTCCCAGACCAAGAGCCCCAGGAGACTATTGGGGGCCCTAGGGTACCTTTTAGGGACTTACTCTTCCAGGTTAACTAACCAGGACCCCTAGTTAATTGATTAGGGTACCATCCTCCCTAAGAATGGGTCTCGCAATTGCACTATATTTAACACACCCATTCACTTTGCCATGGTTCAACCTCTTTATGATGTTGCCAAATAATTTATGGCAATATGCCGTACTTGCCCTGGTTCACCTGCTCCATGACATTACAAAATAATTATAGCAATTTTTCATAGACACAATGCAAAAGAAAACTCTTTATCACTAAGAAAGCCAATGCCGTTGGTTGCCAAGTTTCAAAACAGTACCAAAGTTCTTGCAAGCACACATGTCTAATACTCACCTTTTTGGACGTCTTCAAATATCAAAGCTAACTAGGATTTTACTTTTAATCTCCTAGTGGCCAGGAATGGAGGCAAAAAGTGATTCCATCCGGTAAGATAGGATACTTGCAGCATGACCAAGTTAAAAATCTCAAGATACTGAGGTTGAGCTTTAGGATGCAAGTCTCTATGCAAGACAATTCATCAAGGCCATTCAAGGAGGAAGAATTGTTTTGAAACAACTTCTTCTCATCACAATGTAGCAAGCATGCCCAACCCTACACTAGGAGAATTACAATGCAGTGTGGCTAAATTACAACATTCAATAGGAAACTTTTGGCAAAGTAGCCACAGTTGACGAGTATATATTTTCCTAATATCACTTGGGACGTGCATCACATCACATAAAGCAGACTCATGGACCATTCAACATTTTGCCAGCCAGTCCTCTTGTGCATCCTCCCTTTGGGCCAAAAACGATGCATTGTGGGTCAAGCTATAAGAATATATAAGCGAGTTGGGGGTAATGGGAAGGCCAAGCATCCTTGCCATTTCATTTCCAATTGCTCAATCTTTTTCTCTGTTGTTTACTTTTTCTTTTTCTCATTTATTTACTTTCTTTCATTTAGTTTTTAAGACTTGCATTACCCTTTTCTTTTTATTTAATCTTTATTAGTTGTCGAATTGCTTGTGGGTACTAAAGTCTTAAAACCATTCATTTTTGTTCACATCTATTTCTGTTAAGAACCCGTGTCAACCCTCCAATTTATTTTGTTAGTATATTTTGTCGGACGCATATGGTTTGTAAGTCGTCCCATTAGTATGTTGTATTATCCCACATTCATGGGGAGTAGGTAATAGTTGTTAAGTCATCCAGTTAATATGTTGCATTATCCCACATTCATGGGGAGTAACAGTTGTTTAGATTAGACTTGGTATATAAGTATGTGTTGAGGCTAATGAAGGCATCGAAGAGTTATTTTGTATTAAGCTTGCTCAAAAGAGGTTGCCCCTCGAAGTGACTTGCTACTAATAAAATCTCTTCTGTGATCCATTATTTATGTTATATTGTGCATTCTCATTATTTATTGCAGGAGGTTCCCCACATATGGTATCAGAGCACGTTCCCCACATATGGTATCAGAGCACTTTCCTTGGCACAAGTGGACTTTTTTTTTCTCTTATCTTTGGCCAAAGAAAAAAAGGGGCAAAATTGGGTGGCGACTTTCAGATCAATTTCTGAAACTTTCTGCACAGAATTAGAAGAAACAAGTTGCAGATCTAAATTCCTCTTGCAAAAAGACGCAGTTTCAAAAAATAATAATCTCAATTGGAGTTCCGAAAGTGTAGATATTGGTGAGTTAAAATCAGTCATTTTCCAGAATTTCGGTGACGGCCGCGGAAATTGCAGAGCGAAAATCTTTTGCCCAAGTGCCCAGATTTTTGTCCTGATTGCATGGGTAGATGCAGCGTGGTTGTTCCAGTTCCAAAAACAGGCTATAATAGAGAATCTGAGCAATATTGATCAGGTTATGCTCATTTTAAAATTTTGTCTCAAAACCCTAGCTCTATTTACGGTTTTTTTGGGCGTTGAGAAGAATTTATGCCATTGTTTTTCCTAGAGCTGTGATTATTGCAGTAGTTCTTTTTCCTTGCATCAGTATTATTCATTCAGATCAGGGACTAAACCCTATCCGCTTAATTGTGGGAAGTACTTGGGCATAGCCCTAAAACACATTGTGAGGAGTACCACAGAAACCCCGAAGTCGCTGGCCATTGAGAGGACCTGCCAAGCGAAAAGGGCAACGACCCCTACCTAATTGACTAGTTTCCACTCGTGAGGTAAACCAAGAGTTGTCGTTTATGGCAAAGCGGTTATCAGTTTTACTTAAGCCGTGGAGTGAGGGGCACTGCCCCAATATGCCTTATATTCTCAGGGATGTTTGCAACAGTCTTATCGAATCTTAAATTAAATTCATGAACCATCTCGTTTTACTTCTTTTTAATTTTGAAAAGTTGATTGAGAAGGAATTTACTGTCAAGTTTAATCGACCGTTCTTCCATTAATTTTCTGAAAAAGCTATCATAATCGTCAATGGATGAAGCGGGTAGTCAATCAAACCACTTTCTAGCATCACCCTCCAGGGAAACAAAGAGTCCACTCATATCAACATCCATATCAGTGGCACCATAAGCTTCCATGTGCTGCCATAGCTTCTATATGGTCCTCGATGGGGGTTGCACAATTGCCATTAAAATTAGGGACCTTTTCAAAGTTTTTTTCAGGCATTATCGGCATTTTAATTAAATAATTACAGTGACTATGGTTTATCAAGTTGGTCAAAAGGTGAATGTTGGCAAAGAAGTGGCATTGGGTATTTATCTTATGTTATGAGAGGTCTTTGGACTTCGTTTCACGTAAGTATTATCATCATTTGGGCGCCACTCTTTTTACTTGGCCTCTCCCAGCCAAGTCGCACCACTAGAGAGGGGGCACACTTGTGGGAAGCATTTTCACTTGGTTACACATCATACTTTATGAGGATATGTATGTTATGTCCCTAGGGGGATTAGGGAGATAACACAACCCCTAGGAGACCCCTTTCATGTTAAATCATCTGCTACGTACTTGGGCGCACTTAGGTAACTCACCCCCCTCTTTGAGTGACTTATGTTATGGATGTGATTTGATCTCCACCGTTGGATCAACATTGTATCATTCAATCGCAACCATTGATAAAAAGATGGGTAAGGATTGTGATCTCTCATTTCTATATTAGAGAGAGAGCTCTCATTGTAATGGACTTTTGGCTCTTGGACTAAGATAATAGATAAAACTTGTTGAGCATATTTTGTGTCTCTTATAGTAGATTGCTCAAGAGTCAAGACTTGTGATCGCATATTGTTTCTCCTTTGCACTAGAGGAAATTTGTGAAAGTTTTTGGCATGTTCGTGGCGAAATCGACTTCCATACAGGGCAGCAATTTGAAGGAGGGCCCATTAGTAGGGAGAACCCCTTCTCTCTCTCTCAACTCGTTGAAGAACAGCAAGTTATTTTTGTATCTTGCATCAATTATTTTCTCTCTTGACTTCTCGTATGTGATTGTATCTTTCTCTTGAAAACTCCGATTGACTTATTGTTTCTAGTTTGGCAGGAGGGCGCACTAGTTCACTTGGGAAAAATTGCTTAAGAGTTGGAACTTCACCATCTCCTTCTCAATTGATCTTTGCTGGAAGCAATCGTCACTATCTTGGCATCTCTCGGGAAAGCAAGTAAATCTCCATCCTTTCTCGTCTTTTCATTTCAAATCCAGTTATCAACATAAAATTTAACTAGTTAAAACCCTTTAAAAAATCTAATAAGTCATATACTAGGAACTAAAGAAATCTGACATTGAAGTATTTTTGGCCATGATCTAAAACCTCTAGAGACTGAATGACATTTTTTTTGACTCCATTTACCCCTCCCTAAAACCTCTAGAGACTGAATGCGCCCATCCTATCTTGGTGACTATAGTTCCAATTTAGGAATTAGTTTTGCTTGTGGTTTGTGTCATTGCCCATATCTGTCAAACAAGCATTAAATCAAGTGTTGGTAGGATTAATTTATCAGTTGAATCATTATGTTGGACATTCTTTAAAGCCTTACTCCAAGTCCCCCTAGGGTAGTGACTAAGCTATATCTCACCTTGCACTCAGAACCCAGATCTCTGTAATCACCTTAGCTATTGAGAATCAATCATTTGGATTGTATTTCACATCATTAATTATCTACCAATCCCCTAAGTCTTTCTCATTAGCTATCTTCTTGATCTAGGGTTTTCCTTTCAAGATATCTTCGTTTTGCACTTATTTATTTTTTTAGGTATCTTGTCTTTCAGTCTTTCCTTAGTGATTGGCTAGGGTCTTCCCCTTAGCCATCTAGTTTAGACTGGCTTAAAGTGAAGAGTGTCATGGTCGGCATGACAATCGATCCCCTTCCAGGAATAAGAACCCTCTTAGGTCACAACTTTGGCTTCCTAGCCCCTCTACCATCTTGGATAGGATACTCATCTGGGGCAGCTACAAGAATTGTAATAACACATCCTACAGTGTACAGGGAGTTGTTAGGTTCCTTAATGTATCCGGTCAACACTAGGCCAGATATATGCTTGTTGTGAACACTCTAAGCCGGTATATGGTAGAGTCAAGGAGGGTGCAATGGATTGCAGCAGAGCAAGTGCTCAGGTATCTACGAGGTACAGTGGAGTATGGACTAAAATATATCAGGGGTGACGGAGTACAGTTAGTGGGCTATATAGATTCAGACTAGGAAGACAATGCAGTGGGTAGGAAAAGCACCTCGGGGTGTTGCTTCAGCTTGGTATCAGCTTTGGTTTCTTAGTTCAACATGAAGCAGAAGTCAATGACACTGCAGAAGTTGAGCATATGGTAGCCAGTTTGGCGAGTTGTGAGGCTACTCACAGGATTATTTGGTCAGTAGTTGGAGCTGACTGTCATCCACTGTGATAATCAGAGTTGCATTAAACTCACGAAGAATCCAGTGTTCCATGACAGGTCCAAACATATTGAGATCAAATATCACTTCATCGGGGACAGTGTTCAAAGGGGAGATGTAAAGCTTCAGTATATCTTCACAATGAGCAGGTTGCAGTTATCCTTACCAAAGCTTTGATGAAGGGAAAGTATGTATTCTTCAAAGATAAGCTAGGGGTGGTGCAGAACACCTTCCTTTCTAGGAGGGAGTGTTGATTTATTAAAGTGAGGGCAGGTGCTTTTATATTGGCTGTGTCTAGCATGCGGAAGCCGTCCTAAAGTGACTCTCTAGACATCAACTTTATTTTATAGTCATTTTATTGAGCCCATGGTATTGGAGGGCCCATGATATTATAGCCCATAATATTTGCATATTGTAGCGTTATAAAAGGAAGCCTAAGGAGAGATAGAAGACACATTGAGTCACGAGTGATCTAACTTGAGAGAGAAATTTTCTCAAGGGATTTGGAGAAAAGGATTTTCTCAAGCTGTAAGAGTGAGTCATTGACTGAGGAGGCGTGAGATTCTGAGGTAATATGAGGTGGATTGAGTCACATATACAGCTGCTGTAACTTCTGAAGCATTCTCTGTCAGTCAAAATAATTATGACAAACTCTGTTGTTGGTTTTTCCCATTGTGGTTTCCAGGGTAAATCCTCGTGCAAATTGTGTGGATGGTTTTCTATATTTTCCGTTGTGCATCTCATGTTATATTTCACTGTATTTCTATTTGCTCCATTCAGATCTGCAATTTAGTTTGCTGTTTTAAATCTGGGAATAAATATTTAGCTGAAAATAGAGATCAGATCTGGAATGTGTAAAAACTAATAACATTTGGGTTAAAATATTCTGATATTAAGCCATCGCTCATCAATATGTACAATTTATGCAAGTGGATAGCTACTGGAAAAAGTGATGGTAGTCAACACCCGCTCATCTATCAATGGTAGGAATCTAGATTGTACCAATAATATTATATAGCCTCCTATCTCTTTCAACTTGGTAAGAAGTCTCCACCCCCATTCTCAAGTATTACTCTAATTAGTTACTGCTTTGCACAACATACAGATTTTCTACTACACCTTTCTATTTACCCATTTAGACATGCAATGTACAGGAAATCACTATTGAATTTTAACTAAGCTACACACTATTGTATGCATACCTATAATTAAAAATCATAAGATAAAAACGATACCTTATTTTGATTATCACCAAAAGTCGCCACTGCAATGGATACGGCCTCCCTATTGAATCCCGTTGCCACATATTTGTTAATAACTTGATCATTGGCAGAGCCCTTCACAAAACAAAAGCATCAAGCTCAGTAAACAATGCATTTGACAGAATGATTTACATAAATCACTTGAAATTATTCACTTGACAAATACAAGAATGGAGATGTTTGCTAAGCCTATGCAGATAATGAAGAAGTGAAAATTTAATTAATCTAGTTTGTTTTCGTTTCCATCTACAATATTTAAATACAAATTCCATGATTCGCTAGATTTGTAGAAATTATTTTAGTGGGCCTCCTGACAAATAGTTTAAAAATAATATACATAATCATTTACAAGATTGGGAGCAAATTGATATAACAAACTTCCCGAGACAGTAAGTCTAACAGCTAAGCTGACTAGACCAAGATGTTCCCGGTGAAAAAGCACATAGATTCACTTTATCTTGAATGTGGTCTTATCAAACATTCCTACTACAAAAGTTTTCCTTTTTGGGGTGAAATAGCTACTATCTTTTCATTGCATCAGTCCAAGAAAACAAAGAGGTAAAGAGGAAGAAGAGATGAAAAAATCATTAGCCTTTCTCCCATCTTGCCTTGAAAATACTTGAGAAAAAGGTCTTAATGGTCAGAACTCATCTTTAGGAAATACACCTTTTGAAACCTGGCTCTTTTCCCACTATGGAGCATTAGTCTTTTTCGTGTGTTGCCTTGATATACACAAGGAAAAAACCTTGATGGTGAGAACTCATTTTTGGAAATAGTCCATTTGAAACCTGACCCTCTTCCTACTACAAAGTTTATATTCTAGCTCTTTTTTCTTACGTATTGAACCTTAGCATATTAACACTGGTGCAAAATATTTTGGTCCTAATCTTCAATAAATCAATTTATGCTTTAAGGCTTTGCTCAAATCTTCCCAGTTTCAAAAAGGCTCATCGGGGGTTGCATCAATGCTTCCTTAAGGCTTATACAGTCTGCCACCATTCTTTTGCAGGGCATGCCATGGGGATTTTATCCATCCCCTTTGAATCAAGAGGAGGAAAATAGATATCCATGGATCTCAAACAACCATAAAAGTAGCTCCAAAACGTTACCATGACTTTTAATTAGGGTTTCATCAATGGGAGCAGTCTTAAAATGTCTGTCACTAGTAAAGATGAAAAGGGGCCTCTTGACAATGGCTTTGAAATTCATTACTTACTTTATACCACCAGGTTGCTCTCTTCTCCCTCTAGCACTGTGGATGTTAGATGATGGATTAAAGTCATCACTTGCTCTATAATTGCTCCACCATGTAAAAATAAAAAACAAAATCCTTAATTGTTCGCCTAATCTCCAGACTAGAAATGGGAAGACAAGCAACAAAGAGAGAAATAGTTACAGTGGTTATTGTGTATGCTTACAAAAAAACCTAGTGGAGTGTAGTATGATGCTCAAATCTGCCATTGTCTGGAGTCTGGATAGTGCACAATCCCCGTGCCTATAAGGAAAACTATATGGCAAGCCAAACCTCACATGAAGTCCCTCCTGCAATGTTCGACAATCACTATCCTATCAAAAGAGATAAATAGCTATCATGTGATTTCATCACTTCACCATATTGCTCGAGAAGAAAATATTGAACCTTAGTGCCTTCAAGCCACTTACTACAACAGGGAGTAATTGTAAGGTTGTGCTTTTAGGCATGACTGGTCCCATAACCTAGACGACATTCCTATCCGCATGATGTGGCAAATGAGTACAGCAATACTGTATCATGTAAAATCCACAAGCAAGTGCTTAGCCTGTCTTAAACTTTGTGACATAGATAAGTTGTTGTGGTTTTATATCATCACTAAAATTAACGGGGTCCATGCTTGACACATGAACAAGTGGCTGATGGACATTGGTATGTAACTAAACCACCAGTTAAACGTCCAGAGTGATCATAAATGCAAGTTGCTACAACAAAATAGGTATCACTCTGCTCATACAATTCAATCTGTCATTTGAATCAATACCTTTGGTGGAACTCAGCCAACAGTGAGCCATAATAACCAATAATCATTGTTTAGCCTTGCTGTCATTGGAAACTACTTTAGATTGGAGGGGTACCTCTCAATTCAGTGTGGCCTCTTTTTCTCATATCAAAGGTTTCATTACACATTTTAAATACTACCTTAGTTCAAGTTGTATGCAATTTGGGCATCCATATTAAATTCTTTGGAGATTGGAATTTAGGCTGTAGCACCCAAAACTGGGAACCCTAAGCCATTTAGCAAAAATATCCAGTTGCAGACCAATCTTGCAGTATGCGCATAGTGACTGGGAATTCTATTGATAATGCGTGCACTTACAATTTTTTTCCATCACTTTTACATAGTGATAGCAATTACAATTAAAAGCAATCCTAGAAAAGTATGAAGTGAAGATGGAAAATGGAAAAGGCAAACACATTCGGTACAAATTTGGTTCAGAGATACCCATCTCTAAATCAAATTAACATGTTGAATTTCTTTCTAATAACATGAAAAATGGAAGTATAGTCTGATCCCTAAGCAAGAAGGGATTGAATTCGGAGACTTATCTTGAATAAAAATCATGTGCTTGATCTGATTCACGATGGTAAGCTAATGCAATAATACAAAGAAACTTCATCTGCTGTATCCTGATGGTCTTTGCTATGTGAAAGCAAACACCCTACAATAATAGTATTTTTTAAACACATCACAACAGGGTTGCCTTGAATTCTCACCACTATTGTTTCTTCTAACCATCATAACTAACAAAGTCTATTAGTGCTCTATGCAAAACCCTTGGATGCCTTGAAGTGCTAGGATCCCCCCCATGTCGGGTGAATTCCACAGGCCACTACCCCCCGAGTCATGCCAATGAGGACAAGAATATGCCGGCAAACGCTAAGGAGAGGGGATCCACAGAACACGCAAGCACAACAAAGCAGAAGGAAAGCAGAGCTAACGAGATCCAAGGAATTGATAGGGTGGATCAAGGGGAGACAACCACGATGCATGAGCACCATGCAGATACAGGAAAACACGAAGAAAGGGTGGTGGGACCTGTCATCGTAGTATGAACAAAGGTGATGAGCAGGAAGACGGTACACCCCTCCGTAAGCAATGCGCAAGCCAACGGTACCAGACCATTAACTCCACTTGAATGCTATGATGAACCTTTACCACAATTATGGAAGGAGACCTGAAGACCGGACGATAGCTCATCCAAACATGAAAAGAAAGTACGATCTGCAAATGCAGACAGGGAAGGGAATAGTTAAGCATGGCAGATGCAGGGATACGGGCGTCAGTGTTTGTTTCCGACGAGCAATCCACCGAGCTCATACTCTGCAGAAAACACACTACCAATCTCTTCTACCCCACACCAGGGACCCTTCTCAGTGGCAGCCAACGTATAATCGTAGAGAAGCAGTCACGGCGGAGGCTTGCCAAGCAGCTACAGGGGGACTTCGAAAAAAGCGCACCAAACAATGCAGTGAAACATCTCGTGACATTAAACGAGCCTGCCATACAGCCAGGTACTATTGGGAGACACAGGCTGCAATTGACTCTGCTGAGGCCAAAATCCAAGAGGAGGAAGCCCCA
Source organism: Pseudotsuga menziesii (assembly GCA_001517045.1). Taxonomy (NCBI): domain Eukaryota; kingdom Viridiplantae; phylum Streptophyta; class Pinopsida; order Pinales; family Pinaceae; genus Pseudotsuga; species Pseudotsuga menziesii. The sequence continues at coordinate 15,229 of LPNX010944954.1, forward strand.
ACACTGGAGCAGCAGAAAATCGAGGAGTTTGAAGACTGGATGGTGGATCCAGGCAACACCAGAGGGCGCTTGGATCTCTACAACCAAGCTTTGGATCATGACGGTCCTTTTGGGAAAAATGTCGGATTACAGGGGAGAACCCAAAGGGGGAATTCTCAGCCAGCTGGACAAAATCTATGCAACTATTGTGCCTTTGCAAGACATCCAATACATGCTCAAAGTGATAGACACCAAGCAGACTCTTCTTGATCAATTTGTGGGAGCCAAATTCAGCATTAAAACTGAACCGGCCAAGCCCTCAGGCCTGCCTCCCTTCATTGATCTGGACCCCAACATGAAGCAGAAGAAGGAACAGGCTCCGGGACCTTCCATCTTTCAACCCCCGACTCCATGACTTGCACTCTTACCAGGTTTTATAGAAGTTTAATTTTAGTTCCTGAAATGCAGATTAAAAAGGAATTTTTCGCTAAGCATGTAATCTTAAACCAGAAGTATAAGGCTAGTAGTTTGTATAAATACTTCTCTCAGTTTAAAGGCCAACACAATTTTTCTTCAAGGAGGCGATCCTGGTTAATATCTTGGAAAGCTGTTTTTTGGTGGGACACATGACAGTGAACTCTCTAATCACTGTATGTAACTTCTCTGTATATTAATACAATAGAAGTAACTTTCTGTTTGCTTGAAAAAAAACTAACAAAGTCTAATACAAAATAAAATCTTGTTGATTAGCTGCTATCAGCAGTCTAGGTATCCTTGTTTCTACAGCAATGCCTAAACGTGGAAAAGCTGTGTGCTCTTTCATCTTACAAGCTCAAAGCTAAAGACGGTCGAGTATCCTTCCTAACTATGTAACCGTCATGTGAGAAAGAAATGCCTACATTTATTTTCTTTGTCATAGGAGTCTTCTGTTGATTTGATTTATAAGAAAGATTGCATGCCATTACATTGGCACAAAATGTATTGGAAATAATTATTCCCTCGGATTTCAACAATGTGCAACCATTACATTGGCACAAAATATATTGGAAATAATTATTACCTCAGATTCCCACAATGTCAAAATCATGTCAACTGTACAACAAACATTACTATGAATACCAAGAAGTTTTTCAATTTAAACAATTCCCTATCAATTAAAAATGTTCTATCAGGAAATAAATCCCATGACCTTTTAATCCCTCATCAGGAGAAATGAATTAAGGTGCTACACACAATGAGAATAGTTTCCAGAATCCTAAATTAAAGGTTCAGAACTAAACCCATTCAACTGATGATATTTTTCTCTCCAGTGTATCAAAGATACACCTGTACTAAATCCACAGACACTTGTGTCTGCCACTTGTGAAATTGGTGTGTCAATATGAATCTGTTCTTTAGTTCCGTCAAGAGAATTTAAAGAGATTTCAATGAAAAAATAAATTTAAGGAGGTTAGTTTTATTTTGTCCTCAATCGTGATTACATCTTTCAAGACATAATGAACAAAACTTGCCCTTCAGTTTTCTATATTTTTTCTCATTACTCAGATTGAAGGAGGTGCACATATTTATCCTCGAAAAGGCCACAGCTGATTCTCTTTTGTTTTGGAAACCTTGCAAGCGGCACTTTGGATTTGTGGTTAAAAATGAAAAAAATGTCTTGCTTTCCACGAAAATGAGTTTACATGCAAAGATTGCAAGAGAAATTTTGCTATAAACATGTTTTGTGGGAAGAAGTTATTGAAGGAAAACTACGTAAGTGAAAATACCAATAGATGAACAAAAAAGCCAAAACAATAAATGGACATAAATTTCTTGACACAAGATGCAATGCATAGAAAATAACAGTTGTTCAACTTGTACAAGAGAACCAAGAAACCACTTGATTAGAGAGATTTCAATTCAAGGCACTTCCAATAACTATAGCTACTAATTTCATTTCAAGAAATTAAAGTGTTTACAAAAACCATGGATGGGAGTAAATGCATGCCATGCTTACCAAGGAACTTGTTTCTCCACTCTTTGGACGAGAAACATTTTCAGATGCAATTCTGCTCCAATTTTGATTCTCCTTTTCAGCCTCTGCTAGTATCTTCCGCTCAAAATCAAAGTCAAATTGAAAAGTGCTTCGAGGAATTTCTCCAATTTGAGGAGATAGTTGTGGCTTCTCAAAAAAACAATAGAAGAATCAGCCTTAAATATGAACACAAAGTTACAAAGCCAACAACATAGACCTCTTCATGGGAAATGCATTAAATGAGAAATCATAAAGCAGAGTTAGTCACCTTCAAGAATTTTGGTAGCCTTTATTTATATAAAATAAAAAATTGGAAATTTACCTATGAAGAGGGATTTTAGTATTTTACCTATGCCAAAATCTAGATAACTTTGAATGAAAAATGAATGCAGACTTCATGAGAGGCATACTTAATGTGAGAGTGGATGAGATAAACGTGCGAATTATTCAATTGACAGTTACGGTTCCAATTGACCCATACCCAGCCACCTCGTTTCCACCGTAAGGCGACGGGGTACCCATGAAACACCAAAGCAAAAACAACTTTATTTACAGCCTTGTTTCCTTCATCTTAAAGTTGTAAGGGTTCCACTCGGTGACTCTACTGAACCAGGGCACGCCAACCTTCTTTCTTGACTAAAGAACCCTCGTGTATAACTCAGAAATTACAGCTAGGAATGCATTTTAAATGTGCATTAACTCAGACTGTACATATTTACTAATTACATGTGGAAGTGGCTTTAAATATACAAATTCTGAAAGCACAATAACTCAAAGGCATAAGTTGCAAGTATTCGTAAACAAGCAATTAATAGCATGTGAAATACAGAATACAACAGATTTATTTATCTGCAAATGAAGATCTGAATGTGTGGAATGGCTAATGAGAAGTGATTTTCCACCCAGCCATAGGCAATCCTGGCATGATTGCCACCCCCCGTCTGAGGCTATGAATTAACAAGGACAATGTGCACTCTCACAGGCACAGAGGCTAAGAGCTCTCAAACAACTTTTCACACAGGAGCTTACGTAACGACAAATAAGAGTAAAATTATGCAAGATGGCAACATCAGATTTACTAGTATTGGCGTGGATCAACAACATTTTGAACAAGAAGGCTATAGACTTAGAGTTGAGATCATAGAGAAGAAACCCTGCAAAAAGTTCCAAAATAGCATTTACACAGAAAAGACAAAATCTGTATGCAAGTGGCAAGTTGTTGGCTTCTCCCAAGGTATTTATTCGTCAAGCCACATATGGAGTGGTGGTCTTTGGCAGTTGACACCTGTCCCTAAACTCTCTCTCTTGCCTACAGACTACTATCAGTCGTCATTTAGGCAATTTTAGAATTTAGGACAAAAGAATTTGTTTGCACAAGAGTATATTGAACAGTTTATGAAGTTTCATATTTGAACATATCAACAAGAAGATGGGAAATTATCTGTCATATACCTTAATGGATTGTGTTTTTATATACAAGATGAGTTGGTTACGGCGAAGTTGCAATCAGTTAATGAAGCAGTCCAGTGCAATAGAAGCAGAAACAATGCATCAAATAAGAGGGGATCCAACCGGCAAGTCAAATCAACATAAATACATCTAGATCTGATCCTAATGAAGATAAAGACAAGAGAAGGGGATGTTAAGAACAGAAAATGGAAACTGAATTTATTAATGTCCACTAGAAATGAAAGTATGTCAAAGGGACTAATGATTACAACCAGCAATAATAGCCAAACCAAAACAAGGGGTGCAAAAGACCCACACTAAAATGAGATGAAATGAAATGAAAAATGAATACAAGAGTAGAAAGACACAAAATGACATTAGCATAGGCATACAAATGGGCTCTCCCAAGAAGGAAAACCCTATAAATTGAAGGAGATTCAATGAAGAAACATAGGTTGGAAAAAGATGAAGCTGCCACAAGGGAAGGGAGCTAGCCCTGCTCATCATCTGAATCAATAGTGGAGATGTCACACCAAGTGACTGCCAGATAATGTCATATAGAGAGTGTCCTGGACTGGTGTGGCCATAGGGGTGATCTTGAGAGGCATCGACATGCTCCAAGTTGTGGTCCAGGCTAAAGCAGATGTAGGACCTATGCAGGGTTAGAAAGACAGGGCTGCATCCACATCTGATAGACATGAATTTCAGGAGGTGGAGGACACTGTTCTTGATGGTCAGTTTTGGGCACAGGTTAGGTATGTGCTGCAGTTCAAAATGCCTGTTTATAGTATGATTCAGGTTGCATATACAGATCAGCCTGTGATTGTGGAGGTGTATGAGCAGATGCATAGCACGCTCAGGCAAATCAAAAACATTGGCGAGCCGAGAGATGCGACCTTGCATGATCATATTTATAAACATTAGGTCAAAAGGTGGGAACATTTGAATATTCCACTCCACCCTAGAATATGTCCTTGCAACTAAATATTATTCTCCATCTTGCTTGGCTGAACGAGCTCATAGGGGTGGGGTTAGGAGAAAACCACACACAAATCCAGAGGTACAAAATGGGTATATGCTTGCATAAGACAAGTTGGTCCCTGATGAAGAAGAATGTGTTGAAGTACGAAGTGAATTGAGCAAGTACATCAGTGAACACGGAGTATTTGCTAACCTGCATGCAACTAAAGATCAAAATATGTTGAATCCCCCTATAGAATGGTAGAAAAAGTATGGCTCCTCTACCACACATCTACATAAATTGGGGGTGATAGTGCCTTCACAGGTTGTTAACACTTCTTCTACAAAGAGGTGTTGGAGCACTTATAGTTTCATCCACGGTATGAACAAAAAAGGCTTGAATTTAGACTGGGCAGAAAAATTAGTTTGTGCACTAAACCTCGAGGTTGTGGTTCCATTATTATGAGGTGGCCAAGAATGATGGAACACATGTGACTTGAAACAACAATCTAGAAGAGAGTTAATTTGGAGAGATGAAGCCATAGCTTTAGAGTGCTTGGAGGCTGAACTTTTGAGTGATCATGATGGTGATCATATTCATGTAGTAGAGCTTTACGTCGGGGGCATGTAGCTAATGCTCATGTTCCATGAACACTTCCAGCTGCTTCTACTCCTCTTGTTCATAGATCATGGGAAAAGCAACTAGAAGTTTCTCATGGCAAGAGGAAAGCTTAGTAGACAGTATCTATTTGTCTTGTCCTATTTAGATGTAGCCTCTAGACTCTAGAGTCTAGAACTTAGTACTTTGTCTTTATTATGGCCTATTTTGTAAACATTAACTGTTCATTTAAGTTTGAATTGTTGATTGCATCTTCAACTTTTTGGTAATGAATATGATGCTCTGTTTCATTTCTTGGTTGATGTTATCTATTACAGTTTGTTGATGGAAAATGTGATATGTTGAAACTTAATGGTTGATGATTGATCATTTGATGACAATGCTATAAGTTAGTGTACCACCCCGGTTTTGACCCCTATTGCATTTAATTGTATATGATGTAGATGTTGTATTTAATCATGGTGTGGAGCTAAAGGCAAAGGCCCCACCATCGATTTAGTGTCTTGTGTTTCGGCAATTAAAATCGATGCCGATGGTTTATGTGCTAGCCAGGCACAATATATTTTGAGACATCATGTAAACATGCAAATTAATAAAAATACCACAACTAGCTATGCGCCGCAACGTTAAAGAGATGGGGGCATGATTTCACAAGGAATAGGGAGGGGAAACATTCAAACCCTTGAGCCAATAGGGTAAAGCCAAATGTCAAAGGGAAAACCCATAAAGCTGTCAACTACCCATTTTGTCTTTTGTGCCCCAGTCATTTAGAAGTTGGTTGAGGAAGTTATTTCCTTGGGATGGGAAAGGTATGGGAGTCAATTCCGAATTGGGAAGACCACCCATTTTTGGGAAGCGTGTTTTTGACCTGTGGGGCAAGCAAATGCTTGGAAATGCATGCCCAAGCCATTATTCACCCATGTCTTTCATTCCTCACCCTTCTCATTTCACGTTTGGGGGCTCTCTCACGCAATGGAAGGGGCTGGGCTCTTTCCCTTCACGATTTCCTGTCATTTTCTTCACTTCTCCATGCCCAGAATTCATGTTCTATGTTGCTAGGCGAATGGGGAGAAGGGGACCACGATTTTGGGGTTTGTAAGAGGCCGTTTTTGCCCCTGTGAGCAAGCTGGGAGCTTCCCACACGTTTTTCTGGTGTTTCCTTACGTTCTCCAAGCTAGGAAATACATTTTGATAATGTTGTGTAAATGGTCAGAAGAGATTCACAATCTGTGGGTTTAGGAAGGTTGTTTTTTCTCCCGTAATGCCATAGACGTTTTCCTCAATTTAGATCCACGACTTGGGGATTTTATGAGGCCGTTTTTACCTCTGTGAATCCCAAGGAAGTTCCCTGAAACAATTTGATCTTCTGGGTTGTTTTTCCCCACCTACCATTTCTATTTGTGGTTGCCAAACGTTTCTCTACAACCCAAAACTTATATGTTGCTAGGAAGGGCATCCTTGTGTTGGCTTGGCCGAGTAAGTCCAAGGACCCCATGTTATTGGTTGTTGCCTTAGCAATCCGAGAAAACCCATCTGCTAGATGGCGGACTGCGTTTCGATTAGAAGGTTGGCTTGGCTGAGTAAGTCCAAGGAACCCACCTGTTAATTGGTTGTATGTGTGTTTGATGTAAAGTTTGGCTTGGCTGGGTAAGTCCAAGGAACCCCTATGTCATTTGCTTGTTGCCTTAATAGCCTGTGAAACCCAATTGTTGATTGGCTTGGCTGGACAGTTTGTGAAACCCAACTGTGTGTTGGCTTGACTGTGGGTGTATGGTCTTGTTGTGTGTAATCCTATGTTCCCTAGTTCCTTGTGGAAATCATGCCCAGCTCGGGGGTGGCAGTGATGCTGAGAGATTGATGAGCACAACGGCCTATGGTTGGGTGGAACGTTGCAGCGACATAGCTAGTTGCGGGAAAGCTTCTTCTCAAAGATGAGTATTTCTTGTATTTAACTCTGCAACTATATTTGAAAATTATCATGAACATGTTAAATGATTAAATATGAATGAATGTATTTGCTTCCGTTGTTTAATGAATTATACATTTGCATGTGTATTAATTTACTTCAATGCATTTTATTATTACGTTCATGGGGCTAGATTTCCTGTATTTGATAGCCGAGAAGTCGCGTTCTCTCTCTGGTAGAGGGGTGGGGACGTGACAATTAGAGCTGCTAGATAATTGATGTTATGTGTGCTAAATGTTTGATGATTTAATGATCATCATTAATCCAAATGTTAGATCTATGTTTTCAGGTTTTCTGCAGCTAATTTGGCATTCTCTATTTTCTTTTAATATATATGTATCAAAATATATTAAAATATGATAAAATATAAAAAACGTTGCCAGAACGCTCCACTCCTGAAAACTTTTTAAAAATTGGGCTTCCCACTCCCTACTCTCAACAACCTTGGGTAGGAATACCCCTAACATCCATGACCAAAAAGGTCACAGTATAAGTAAAGAAACTAGCAATGCATGTGAGCTTAGAGTAAAAGATCCACTTTGGACTCCAGGCCCAAATGGTCCAATGCAGAAAATGTGGGTGAAGCTCCTACAAATATCTGCCAAATCCTGGCATTAATATCCTCATTTGAAGAGAGGAGGTGGGGAGAATATGGTAGATTTCATGGACATGGAGGAGGGCCAATTGTTAGCTTTTTGTAGCTCAGGCTGAGTGCAAAAGTGCGGAATAATGTAGTCTCAATAAAATTCATAAAGTGACTTTATTAAAGTACTTTATGATGTGATGTTTTAATTTAAAAGTGAGATTTACTTTTTATTTTGTAAAAATGACTTTTAAGTTGGAATGTGTACTTTTCAAGTATTTAGGGTCAATATGACTTTTCTAAAACGTGAGATATGACTTAGGGAGTTTAAGTCATCTTGAGATTATATCTCAACCATTGATCTTGTGGGTAAGATTTAATCTCAGCCATATAAGATGAAGTCACCGGCAGTTACCCTAACGTGAAAATAAAAAGGCACTAGAGGCTTCATTGTGAAACACACTTTCCAAGAGAGCTGGGAGAGGGCATGCATTTCAAGATGAGTGAGAAAGGGCAACTGAAAAGGCTGATTTGCAGCAGCAGCAAGAAGGGCACGATTCCCAAGGTGATGGGTACGATTCCCAAGGAGGGCATGCTTCCCAAGGCAAGTTTCTGCCATTATTTTGGACAGTTTGTACAGCTAGTGACAGTGAAGGCGGAACTGTTGAGTTTGGCTCAATTTTCGAGGCAGCTGTGTGCAGCTGAAGAGTGGGTCATACTGTTATAGTTCTGGGCACATTTTTCAATGCAAAAACTGTTGTAGCTGTTTTTGTTGTTTTTTGACAGTTTTGGAAGCCAGATAGTCACTGTTTCCAAGGTCATCTACAACACGTTTTTCAAGGTGAAAGTCTGTCCCATATTTCATGAAAATTCTTTGTAACATACTGTGCATAATAGCTGAAAATGGATGCTGTTGTAAAAATCTGGGTTTTACTGCCTGTTAATGGAAAGTCTTCTTGAATGGGTAATTTGACCAATTTTTACTGTGTCTAAAATTAATTTACAGCCTGTTGTTCATGAATGTTTTTCGTTGCTTTAAGACACTTTCATGCTGTGTATTAAGTTTTAACTTCCTGGGGTCTGAAATTATTTCCTGTGTATGGTGGTGATTTTATGACAGTTTAAGCTTGATATCAGTGTACATTAAAGTGTTTGACAAAAGCTCTCAATGACTGTGCATGCACACAGTTTGGGTATCAGAGAAAAGGTAGCAGTGTTGTAGTGGTTTTGGCAAGAATTATTTTGCTGGATTTTAAGAGCTTGTTGGCAGGTGGACACTATGTGCATGTGATTTGCAGGTGTTGGGCAGAAAGGGTGAAGCTTTTGGTCAGTAGGTGGACTTCATTTTCTCTAAGATATGGCTACCAGTTTGAGGTTGGAGGACAGATTGGATGGGGGTGGGAACTTTGTTCCTTGGAAGGCGAGGATGATACTCATACTGCAGGAGAATGAGCTGTAGGATGAGGTGGTGAATAGTACTCAAGCCAACCCAATACAAGTACCTGCATCCACAGATGCAATGCATTAGTAGCCTTCAATAAAAAAAGACATCAAGGTAAACAGGATCATCCTTGATGTGGTTAAGGACCATGTGATTCCACACCTGACCACTAAGACCCGTGCTTATCTTATGCGGGAGGCCTTAACCAATTTGTACTAAAGCTTCAATGAGAACAAGAAGATGGTGCCAAGGGAGAAGCTAAAGAGGATCAGAATGACCAAAGATGAGAGTGTGACTTCCTATCTTATGAAGATCACTCAGGTGAGAGATAAGCTTGGAGCAGTTAGAGAGAAGGTTGATGACAGCGAGATTGTGAGGATAGCATTGCATAGCGCAACAAAGCCATGGACTTTTTTTTGGAAGCTATTGTTGCCAAGGAGAACATGCCTTCATGGGATCATCTCTGGGATGATTTTGTGCAGGAGGAGACCCAGAGAGGGTTGGTACAGGATAGCTCAAAGTCAGATGTTTTGTTTGCACTCAGTTTGGTCACCGTGCTTCTCAATGTCCTGAGAAGAAAAAGAAGAAGAAAGAGGGGGATGTGACCGTCGCAACTACAACAAAGGTAGAGGACTTTGCGAGAAAATCTGAAAAGGAATTCTCATTATTCTCTCTTGTTTTGAGTGTCAGTAGCAATGGAGTTGTACAGAAAAGTAGCTGGTTTCTTGACAGTGGAGCCACATATGACTAGATTATATCATATCTTCCGCAAGATTACTAAGACTAGTCCAGACCGAATGGTTCGAAGTGAAGGGGGAATGATGCGAGTAGTGCGTGGATTTGGGAGAGTTAGATTCCAAGTCCATCGAGGAGAACTCATCAACCAGGATGGAGTTATGTTTGTTCCAGGGCTAAGTGTGAAATTGCTCTTTGTGTCAACCTTGGAGGATGCAAGGTATTCGACATTGTTCCGGAGGGGACATGTGTACATTTTTCAAGAGAGGACAGATCTAAGAGATGTTTTTATATACTCAAAAGGAGCGGAACTGATCCAGCCAGAGCTGATTGGTGATCGGTTCGATGAGATGTACAAGTTCGATGGGCAGCCCATGATTTATGATTCAAAGTCGGAAGAGGAGAAGGAGTCTCCTGAAGGTGCAGTGGCGCCAATATTTCAATCCAGACTTCTGAGAGAAGAGAGAAAGTCTCTTTTGAGTATCGGTAGGAGGCTCGACTGGTATGAAGCTCAGGGTGGGAGAATGGATTCTCCTAGGAGCTCAGTTGTTGCCAGGAGGTTATCTTCAGATTCGAGTTCAATGGAGGTGGTAGCGTTGGTTCTCGATTCAGAGGGAACTCGTACTATGAATAGTGTAATGGATTTGAGGACGAGACTTGATGATAATGGCAATGAGTACCTCCCTCGCTAAAGGGGAGTGTTAGCTTTTTGTAGCTCAAGAGGTACTTTTGCACTTGGTGCCTGAGTGCATAAGTGCAGAATAACGTAGTCTCAATAAAATTCATAAAGTGACTTTTTTAAAGTACTTTATGATGTGATGTTTTAATTTAAAAGTGAGATGTACTTTTTATTTTGTAAAAGTGATTTTTAAGATAGAATGTGTACTTTTTAAATATTTAGGGTTAATGACTTTTCTAAAAACTCAGATATGACTTGGGGAGTTTAAGTCATCTTGAGATTATATCTCAACCATTGATCTTGTGGCTAAGATTTAATCTAAACCATAGAAGATGAAAAGTCACCAGCAGTTACACTAATGTGAAAATAAAAAGACACAAGAGGCTTCATTGTGAAACACTTTCCAAGAGAGCTAGAAGAGGGCACGCATTTCAAGAAGAGTGAGGAAGGGCAATTGAAAAGGTTGATTTGCAGCAGCAGCAAGAAGGGCACAATTCTCAAGGTGGTGCGCATGATTCCCAAGGTGGGCATGATTCCCAAGGCAAGTTTCTGCAATTATTTTGGACAGGTTGAACAGTTAGTGACAATGGAGGTCGTACAACTAGTGACAGTGGAGGTCGTACTGCTGAGTTTGGCACAATTTTCGACGCAGCTATGTGCAACTGAAGAGTGAGACCTACTATTGGAGTTCTAGGCATGTCTTTCAATGCAAAAACTGTTGTAGTTATTTTGGTTGTTGTTTGACAGTTTTGGAAGCCAAATAGTCATTGTTTCCAAGGTCATCTACAACACGTTTTTCGAGGTGAAATTATGTCCTAGATTTCATGAAATTTCTCTATAATGTACTGTGTATAATGGCTGAAAATGACTGTTGCTGTAAAAATATGAGTTTTATTGCCTGTTAATGGAAAGTAAGTTGTTCATGAATGTTTTTTGCTACTTTAAGACACTTTAACGCGATGTATTAACTTCCTAGGGTCTAAAATTATTTCCTATGTATGTGTTAGAAATTGATAGTTGTAAAACCAATATCACTAAAAGAAAGGCAAAGCACAAAAGCAAATTGGGTGTGGAGCTCGTTTAACCATGGTGACGATCTATCACCTCCCAACCATAGACAATACAACATTATCGTCTCCCTCAAGCTCAGACCATTCAATAGAGAATGATGTACATCCAGCTGATACTAGCACAACCCTAAGAAAATAAGAGAGAACCACTCCACAATGGAGAAACCCAGAAAAACAGTCTCCTAGCTGCAGTAGCGAACTTCTCTCATTGACGGAAAACTTGTCCTACAGCGCTCAAGTTGTTGTGTGTCAAAATGAGGAGGTACAAAACATTAAACTAGGGCCGACTTGTTTGGAGCAAACTGCCCACCATTTTGAGGCAATTTCACCCATTGGGCAAACTTGTCTTGGGGGAAGATAAAATAAGGTTTATTTAATTCTCTTTCTTGTGTAATTCTTCCCCAAGGTTTACATTAAGTCTTTCAAGGGTTTACATGATTGATTACATCAATATAATCTCCCATAGGAGGTACAAAACATTACAATAAGAATAACTTTCGAAGTTGCACAAGATCCAACACTCCCTCTCAACAAGGAAGGTATTCTTCGGACATGGTATTCTAATTTTAATCGTTATTGAGATGACCTATGAGGTGGTGCCTTACGCAGCTACTACTTCAACACTACCTCTTGGCCAGGGAGGCATCATCAGTGTTATCATACTGAAACACATCTAGATATCATCTGTACATCATGATCCTATATCATAAGGAAGGTCATCCAACACAATTTCAGTCCATCGAGAAGGGTCAACAAAGCAATCTTTGTGCATCAGCTCAATCCAGTTCATCGGAGAACATGCACTAGCTCCACGGCTCTGCATAGTCCATCGGAGAGTCCATCATCTCGGTACATCGAGAATTCATCATTAATACATTGTACCTCAGTTTAACTCAATCCTTAGGGTAGCATGCACCAACTCAACCAATTCTTCGGTGAGTACAAGAGTATTAGTATGTGCCAGCCTCTTCATTCCATCTCAAGATATCTGAGAGATCTCCCCACTCTACTAAGTGTCCGGGAGCGTGCACTGGCCTCTCCATCCTATCAGGGTGTCCGAGAGAACTCCTCAATCTATCCTAAAGTGATTTGGAGAATGCAGTGGCATTTCCATCCAACTTGAATGTTCAAGAGATTTCCCATGACTATATTTCAGCGTCACAATCATCTCGGTCTCATACTGAAGGTTGTCAACAAGGTCTCAGTTCATCAAGAGGTGTCATCATGCATCTCATCCGCGCAGTCCATCGATAGATCTATCAGTTCTACAACTCTACGCAATCCATTGGATAGTCATCATCATCATACGCCTGATCCACACAGTCCATAAGTGAATCTATCAGTGTTGAAATTTAAAGGTTAGATGTATTTTAACACTAGTAAACTTAATACAAAAACATATAAACAATTGTACTACTTAAATAAATGTAAACTGTAATAAAACAAAACAACATAATTTTCATCTCTTTCAACTTAGCACTCTGCTGGTCACTGCGTTAAAGTAGGTCATTGAGATGTTTCACCAAATGCCATGTACAGAAAAATAAATAAATAATGTGCAGGAGATAACAACATTAAAGAATCATAACCATTATTTGGATCTGCCTTATACTCAAATAGTTTTAAGTTTGATCTTGTCACCGAAGGAACAAGTCAAACTGGGTAAACATGTTATGTACCTTGAGAGAGAGAGTTTAGGTAGAACTGAACAAACCTCAGATTCTCCAATCAAAATAGCAGCCCAATCACACTGACACAGTCATACTGCTGATAATGATTTACTCAGTCAAGCTGAAAGTAGCTCATGTGATCAAGAACGAAGTCACAGGTGTAAGGTCACGTTGGTGTGTACATAGCCAAGGTAGGATAGAAACCGCAAGCAAGAGGAGAAACGCGTTGAAGTGTGCACAGTCACGATGGAGGGTCTTGTGGTCATACGTAGGAGATAATAAACCGTGAGCTAGCCCAATCACAGGCGGGGCAGGAGAAACACACATACAGCCTCCGTGGAGGATCCGGTTGACAGGGAAAGAGTCGGCAGCAGACACGCAGACCGCCTCCGTGGAGGATTCGGCGGACAAGGAAAGAGTCGGCAGTAGATATGCAAACGACCTCCGTGGAGGATCCAGCGGACAAGGAAAGAGTCGACAGCAAACAACCTCCATGGAGGATCCGGCGGACAGGGAAGCAGTCAACAGCAGAGGATCGAGATGGTCGATCCAGCGGGCAGGGAAGGAGTCGGCAACAGACACACAGACAGCCTCCGTGGAGGATCCGGCGGGCAAGGAAAGAGTCGACAGCAGACACGCAGACAGTCTCCATGGAGGATCCAACAGACAGGAAGGAGTCTGACGTAGAAGTAAGTTTCAGTCTCGGTCAGCACACACACAAACAACAGTGGTCAGAGGATGGAGTTGCAACCCACGACAAAGGTAAGACACGCTAGAAAAAAATACACGCAGGCAGTGAGGTGGTAACCGACAGCAGGAAAAACATATGCAAAGGTAAGTACGAAAGCTTCCAAAAAATTGATAATCACATGAAGGTTAACCTCATCTATTTATAAGGCTAAGTGGTGCAAAAATAGACTCACATTAGGATAGTGCCAAGGGTCCCAAATAAAACATGAAGTGGTCCAATAAAATAAAATAAAACCATAGAGTAATCATAAAGTAAAGAATCCAATGGTCCTTTACTAAAATTCATAAGTTAAACATTTTAATGAATTTATAATAAGGTCAAAAGTGAAAAATGTCCAACATAAAGTAAATAGACTAAAAAACCATAAGTGGGTCAAAAGGTCCTTTAATAAGACATAAAGTAACCATAACAATAACTGGTCCAAAGGTCCTTTAATAAAACCAAAAGGTAAAAACACTTAGGATCAAATCCATAAAGTTGAAGTAATCATAATCAAAGGTACACACAAGTAAGAGTGGCGAGACCAAGTAAGGTAACGACCAAGTGTCAAGAGGGTCACAATAAAACAGCCCACATACCCACAGGATAAGGTGAACCATAAAAGGTGGACAAACGACTCCTTTAGGACCCACAAGACCAGTAAACTTTTCTCTCTCTCAAGATAGATAGTTTTATATATTTTGTCATCGCTGTATAAGGGGAAGATCCAAACGGATGGTACGATCCTTTTGTCCTTAACATTGCTCCTAAGGGTTAGGTGCTAGGGACATTGTCAAGGGGTGGCCAGTCCCTTGAGAAGCAACCTAGCAATAACCGATTAGGAGAGGGTACATCACACATCATTATCTTCCATTCTTGAAGAATGGCTTTCAGCCCTAGTCTGAGTTTCAGTCTCACACTGAAAAATTGGTCAACTACCTGCAGGACTTTCTTGGACATCACGTCCCTAGTCCCATAACAGAATATGTCTGGGCCTCTATCTGCACGATCTACTTGGACATCGCGGCCATGGTCCCAAACCAGAATACCCTAAAGGCACATAGGGACCCTAGCCACATGCTAGGGACTTTGCCATGGCATCAACCTGCTTGGTCCTAGACCAAGAACCCCAGGAGACTATTGGGGGCCCTAGGGTACCTTCTAGGGTCTTACTCTGCCCTAGTCAACTAACTGGGGTAGCATCCTCTTGAGAATGGGTCTCGTAATTGCACTAACTTTAACACTCTCTCTCAGCAAGAGGGGCATTCTCAACACATCAATAACATACTGCACCCTTACATGGTGATAACTCATCTCGATGTCTTTCAGCCTGTCATCAAATACATGACTTCTTGAGAGCTTCAAACAACTCTCCATCTCAGCACGAAGCATGAGCTCATAGATCCTCTAGGAATTTATAGCTAACTTCCTTTGATAGCTGAGAATCACTTTCCACATATCATCTTGCCAAACTTGTTGCTTGACAAACTCCTCATAATGGGAGTAAACTAAATCAATGGCATGGCTCTCACTGGAGCAAACTTGAAAATTTTCAATAGACTTATTAAAGAGATCAAAAGAAGGCTTCTTGGCCTTCTCCCTCTGCTTCTCTAAGTGAGAAGTCTTATAGACTTCCATCTCTGAGTCACTGGAGGACTGATGGAAGATCACACTTTCACTTTCTACAACCCCACTTGGTTGGGGATTAGAGAGTATGGTTGACTCCCTCTTGATCTAGGAAACTTGACTGGGGTATAAAGCTTTAACAACATGTCCTGAGACCTTATACAGGTCACCTTCACGAACTCTAATCACAATGGCTGAGCTTATACTTCTACCTTTAGACCATATCAAAACGTTTCCTTCTGAGAAATTTATAGAGAACCCCTTGTCTTCTAAAACTGTCACTGAAATAACATTTTTCTTTAGACCTGGAACATATAAAATTTCCCCAACATTAACCAATGTACTTGAATCAAGCTGTATGTGGGTTGAACCAACCCCTAAACTGTCAATGGTACTTCCATCTCCAAGTTCCTTTTTCTTATGGAACTACTTAGCCTTGATAGTTGCCAGGGTCTTCTTGAATCCAGTCATATGCTTGGTGGCTCCACTATCTATCCACCAGGAATCTGATTGGTTGGAGATGGAACTTGAAAGTACTGAAGCCAAATAATATTATTTTCCTTGATCTAGATTCTTGGTCTCAATCCTTGACCTCTTTTGTTGAGGTTGCTCTGTTAGACACTGAGAGGGGGGGTGAATCAGTGTAAAGCCAATTTTACAACTTTTCTTAACTTGTCACAATTAACTACCAATTCATCATTCCATTATTCTACCAATCTCATAATCATTTCATAAACATCTTTCACTTATCATAAGCATATCATAAGCATTTGAATCATCAAGAACCATAACACAAAAGAACACAACACCATACAATTTTGTAATCTTTTTGTATTAGTTTTGGTCCGGCTACAACCATTAGGTAAAATCAACACCTACTGATACAAAGAGCACCTACTCTGCATCCAGGACCCTGCCTGGTTTTCTTAGACCCTGCTAAAAAGGGTTTGAAGTATCCTAACCTCAAAAGCAAGACAAGCTTGCTTTTACAATTAAAGCTCACTGTCACATCAACATCATCTGTCTCTTCAATCTGTTCTGCTGCTAGTCAATACTGCTAATCATCTGCTCATCACTCTCATCAACACTGCTGCAACACACTTCTCAATCTTCTCTGTTCATCAACACCTGCTCTTTAATACTGCGACATCATCAAGGTCTGCTCAAGGTTCATGTCAAGCACAAGGGTCTGCCCATAACACAGTCAACTCAATCAACCAAACATAAAGGTCTTCACAAACCAACTTCATCATTGTCTTCTTTATTGGTCGCTTGTCATCAACCTGTCACTATCATTTGTCATATCATATCAAACTGCTGTCACTGTCATATGAATGGCTGTCACTATCTTGTCAAGTCAATGTATGTCATTGTCAAGCTGATCATCATGGCTTGCATCATAATAAGGTATTGCATTCTTCACCAAGGCTGTAGCAGCCTTATTCACCAACGAGGGTAGCTTATCAAAAGCTTACCAAAAGCTTTTGATATACTCACACTACTGTTCAAGCCAACATCATCATTTTATCATCATATCACCATCACTTACATGTCAAAGCTTGTATCTGTTTGCTGCTGTACATGTGGACAGTGTGCTGGTAAAAACTTCAAACCAAAACCATCTCTGTGAGTGTAATTAGATTTGGAACTGTTTATGTGCATCAAACCTCAGTCTTCTTTTCTTTTCAGCACCATGACCTTCTTCTTCAAGTCTGCAGTTGAGGTCAGTGTCTTTTGTCTTTCTTGCTGCTGTAAATTTAGGGCATCCACAACTTTGGGTTGCTGTAAATAGTTGACTGGGACTACCACTAAAAAAAAACTTCACTGCTATCTCAATCCCAACTAAGTCAACTCAACCAACTGCCAAGTCAATGGAAGCTTCTTTTACCATAAACCTTTGATCTCTGTTGTTCCCAAGAATGTCCACTGTCATAATCTGAGCATGATCACTGTTCACAACTAGTTTCAATAAACATAGTTCAACAGCAGCTAATGGAGTTAAGTCAAACTATCATCAAGCTGTCATTTCACTATGATTGTCATATTAACCTGTGGTAATCATTATGTACAACTATGAATATAATCGTTGAAGGATAGGTGTGTTTTTCTTTGGCTACTACAGATACAGACTCACAAAATCAGGGAGTGGAGTCAACCAAGTAACTTGTACAACATTACTTCCGTCTCTTCTACCAGTACCTTGGTCCATACACGAATTTCAGGGAGAAAGTAAACTTTAACTTCAAACTTCTGCTGCTGCCACAGTCACCAATTAGTCACCCCTTAAGATAGTCAATTTTTTTTGGTCTTGGAAACATCTCTTAAACAATCCCACAGACTGCCAAAATGGACCTTAACTAATTCTTTAAGAACAGCCCCAAAATAGTTCATAAAGTGTATAAACAGCCCTCAAAACAATCATGAAATTTCCTTCAAACCTGTGCAAAAAACCAGTCACAAACAGACTTCAAAGATGTGCCAAGCAATCCCAAAACATGCAAACACTTGTCACCAAGTAGGCTCTTCAAATCTGCTCTTAATCCCTGCACAAGAAAGGCTCAAACTTGGGTCCTTTGCTGCCCATGCAAATCCACCATAGGACTATCACCAAAAAGAAGCAAAAAGGCTTCTCTGCTGCAAAAGACTTTGGGTGTGTTGAAGTGCAAAGGATAAGAAGTTATTTAACTGCTGCCTTTCACTTGCAAAATAAAGGGCTGGTGTACAATGCTGGTACAACCAAAACATCAGAGATATATCCCACAAAATCTTCACTCCAATTTCCACGAAATTCCCCAGTTACATTCCACAGCTGCCTGCAAATTCGGACTGTTCCTCTGCTCTGAAATTCGGATCTGCTGCTCCCACCGAAAAATTCACCTCAATCTGCTCCTTCGCTGCCTTAGTGATGAAAAATCACAGAGCTGATCCGAATTACACAGTAAAACCCTACTATTGCTGCTCCTTCTGCGACTGCCTCAGTCAAACCTCCGAAATTACAGAGGTATCTACTTCATCCGAATTTGCACAGTAAAACCCTACTGCTGCTGCTCCTTCTGTGGCTACCTCAGTCAAACCTCCGAAATTGCAAAGGTATCTACTTCATTCGAATTTGCACAGTAAAACCCTACTGCTGCTACTCCTTCTGCGGCTACCACAGACCTCCAAATTTACCTCAGAGCTATACCAATTTCACACCACTAAAATGAGGTTGTTTTTCTCTTATTTATATTGATTTTTCACTATATTTTGGGGCCGACCTACTCCATTGAATTTTTTTTATTTTCCTTTTTTTTAATTATTTTGTGGAGCCGACTTGTTGAAGGGGTTTAATAAAAAAATAGTTTTAATTTAAAAACAATTTTCTTTTAAGGTGAGCCGGCTTCATCATTTTATTTGCAAGAATTTTATTTAAGCAAACTCTTTTTATGAAGAGGGTTCCATCAATAGCTCCATATTAACATGCTCTTCATCAAGGGTTCCAACATCATAATATCATGGCCAAGGGTTATACAAGCCACAAGGGCTTCATTAAGGATCCCATTATCAAAGTGCCATTTAACCATCCATATTCACGAGGGGCCACAAACAAGGGTTGTTTGTTTCTTCCAGTAGTAAGTGGTTTCACACACACATGAGCCTCTTCAAAAAGCTTCTTCATCATACCTTCATGCAAGTTCATGGCCATCCATCATATAAGTGGGTGCAAGTTCTTCCTTATGCACTTAGGACCGTCATCTCCATGCAAGTATGAGGGCTTCTTCAAACTTTTGTGGGCTTCAACACACTATGACCAACTTGTGGGTCCAAGCACTTCAAGTGACTTCTTTAAGAGCTTCTTCATCAAGCAAGGGTCTTCATGGGTTTCTTCCACCACCTCAACCACATCGGGAGACCTCCAATGGTCAAGATACATCAAGACATCACATGTGGGTTTGCCAGACCTTCTCCCGGGGTACCATGACATCATCATAGCATGAATGACCACAGAATGGGTCATTAATGCTTCTCTAACCCATCTAGGGTTTCTAAAATGTCCATCAAGGCTTCAAGACCATCTCCAGGGTCTTCAACATCATCAGCAGGGTCTTCAACATCTTCAGCAAAGTGTTGTCTTCAAGATCTAGCCTTGTGGGTACAGGGACCTTGTCAACTGGGTACAAGGTGCTTCAAGGCACAAACCCACTCTGTAAGGGATCCTAGGCACTGCAAGGTGCAAAACCACTTTGTAAGGGGTCAAGCCACTGCAGGTGGGACTTGGTGGCATAAATGACATCCTGTGGGGCCACTGCAAGTCCATGTGGGCATCAATGACAATTTCATCAACATGCTCTTCTTCTGTAGCAGCTGAAACATGATTTTTTTTCAATACCAATTCTTGTTAGATGATTTTCTACACTCCCATCCATAATGACCAAGCTTACCACAATTATAACACCCTTGATTTAAAAGAATACTTACCTCGAGGTTCCTTACTATTGTCCTTGTGTGGTGAGGGATTCTTTCCTTTCTTTGTTTTGACAACTAGAGCTTGATTCTTATCAGGTGGAGGCCCGAATCTACTATGGATCCTACTTTCTTCATATAAACAATCATGCCACAACCTTTCGAAGTTGGGTTGAACTTCTCTTCCATTTACTGAAGCCAAGAATGTCTCCCAAGTTGTAGGAAGGCCATCGAACACTGTCTGCACAAGATCATCATCTTCTACTTTATCTTCAATGGCCATGAGTTGATCTCTTATTTGAGAGATCCTAGAAAAGAAAGTTGCAACAGTCTTGTCTTTCTCCATCTTAAGTGATCTAAGTTGCTTCTTCAAGGCTCTTCTCTGAGTAGCAGCTTTCTTCTCATAGAGGTTAGCTAGAGTATCAAAGCATTCTTTGGTTGTCCTTAAAGGAGCTAACACAACCATCAGATTATCTTTAACCAAGTCAAAAATGACTCCCTTTGTCTTGCCTTGCTTCCTCTTGAATGTTGCTCTTCCATGGGTTGTAGTGGGATCTTCAACAACTATGGTAACTATCATCTCAATAGTTTTCTTCTCGGATATTTAGAACCCTAGCCTTCCATGCATTGAAGTTGGAGGCTCCCTCAAGCCTATCTTCAAATTTTACTGAAGGAGTGGTCATCTTAACCTTTACTTGTCAATCTTGAAGAGTAAGCTTTTGTAAGATATAAATCTTGTCTTAGGATCGATGTAGTTATGTTGGCTGCAAAAAATAGAGTTAGCTACACCCTAAGCTCTGATACCATGTTGAAATTTAAAGGTTAGATGCATTTTAACACTAGTAAACTTAATACAAGAACATATAAACAATTGTACTACTTAATTAAATGTGAACTGTAATAAAACAAAACAACATAATTTTCATCTCTTTCAACTTAACGCTCTGCAGGTCATTGCGTTAACTTTAACGCTCTGCTGGTCATTGCGTTAAAGTCGGTCATTGATATGTTTCACCAAAAGCCATGTACAGAAAAATAAATAAATAATGTGCAGGAGATAACAACATTAAAGAATCATAACCATTATTTGGATCTGCCTTATACTTAGATAGTTCTGAGTTTGATCTTGTCATCGAAGGGACAAGTCAAATTGGGTAAACATGTTACGTACCTTGAGAGAGAGAGTTTAGGTAGAAGTGAACAAACCTCAAATTCTCCAATCAGAATAGCAGTTTAGTCACACTGACACACAGTCATATTGTTGATAATGATTTACTCAGTCAAGCTGAAAGTAGCTCACGTGATCAGGAACAAAGTCATAAGTGTGAGGTCACGCTAGTGTGTACATAACCAAGGTAAGATAGAAACCGCAGGCAAGAGGAGAAACATGTTGAAGTGTGCACAGTCACGGTGGAGGGTCTCGTGGTCATACGCAAGAGATAATAAAGCATGAGCTAGCCCAGTCACCCACGGAGCATGAGAGACACACAAACAGCCTCTGTGGAGGATCTGGCTGACAGGGAAAGAGTCAACAGCAGACACGCAAATGACCTTCGTGGAGGATCCAACGGACAGGGAAAGAGTCGGCAACAGACACACAGACGACCTCCGTGGAGGATCCGACGGGCATGGAAAGAGTCAACATCAAACGGCCTCCATGGAGGATCCGACGGACAAGGAAGGAGTCAACAGCAAATGAACGAGGTGGTGGATCCGGCATATAGGGAAGGATTCGATAGCAGACACACAGACAACCTCCGTGGAGGATCCGACGGACAGGGAAAGAGTCGGCAGCAAACATGCAGACAACCTCCGTGGAGGATATGACGGACAGGGAAGGAGTCTGACATAGAAGCAAGTTTCAGTCTCGGTCAACACACGCATAAACAACAGCGATCAAAGGATGGAGTTGCAACCCACGACAGAGGTAAGACAAGCTAGAAAAACACATGTGGGCAGTGAGGTCGTCACCGACAGCAGGAAAAACATATGCGAAGGTAAGTAGGAAAGCTTCCAAAAAATCGAAGATCACATGAAGGTTAACCTCATCTATTTATAAGGCTAAGTGGTGCAAAAATAGACTCATGTTAGGATAGTACCAAGGGTCCCAAATAAAACATAAAGTGGTCCAATAAAATAAAATAAAACCATAAAGTAATCATAAAGTAAAGAATCCAATGGTCCTTTAATAAAATTCATAATTTAAACATTTTAAAGAATTTATAATAAGGTCAAAAGTGAAAAAGGTCCAACATAAAGTAAATAGTCTAAAAAACCATAAGTGGGTCAAAAGGTCCTTTAATAAGACATAAAGTAACCATAACAATAACTAGTCCAAAGGTCCTTTAATAGAACCAAAAGCTAAAAACACTTCGGATAAAATCCATAAAGTAGAAGTCATCATAATCAAAGGTACACACAAGTAAAAGTGCCATGACCAAGTAAGGTAAAGGACCAAGTGTCAAGAGGGTCACAATAAAACAACCCACATACCCACAGGATAAGGTGAACCATAAAAGGTGGACAAACAACTCTTTTAGGACCCACAAGACCAGTAAACTTTTCTCTCTCTCAAGGTACATAGTTTTATATATTTTGCCAATACTATAGGGGAAGATCGAAACACATGGTACAATCCTTTTGTCCTTAACACTGCTCCTAAGAGTTAGGTGCTAGGGACATCATCAAGGGGTGGTCGGTACCTTGAGAAGCAACCTAGCAATAACTGATTAGTAGAGGGGACATCACACATCATTATCTTCCATTCTTGTCGAATGGCTTTCAGCCCTAGGTTGAGTTTCAGTCTCACACAAAATCATGTTGATCAACCCTGGACCTTAACCGGGTCCTCCATTCTCTTAGGGAATGGTTCTCAGTACTCAGCTAAGTTTCAATCTCACACTGAAAGTTGATCAACTACCTGCAGGACTTTCTTGGACATCGTGTCCCTGGTCCCAGACCAAAATATGTCTTTGCCTCTATCTGCAAAATCTACATGGACATCGCGTCCCTGGTCCCAGACCAGAATACCCTAGAGGCACATAGGGGCCCTAACCACATGCTAGGGGCTTTGCCATGGCATCAACCTGCTTGGTCCCAGACCAAGAACCCCAGGAGACTACTGGGGGCCTTAGGGTACCTTCTAGGGTCTTACTCTGCCCTAGTCTACTGACTAGGGTACCATCCTCTTGAGAATGGGTCTCACAGCTGCACTAACTTTAACAATCATCTCTACAACTCTGCACGGTCCATAGGAGATTCGTCATCATATATCTTCTCACACAGTCCATTAGTGAATCCATCAGCTCTCGTAGTCCATCAGGGAGTACTACAATCAGTGTCTCATCTACAACTAGTCCATCTCTACTACTGATGGGAATCTCCCATACCTGGCTGAGATCCTAGACATGCTTCACATGGCCATCTACTACCTGTTCGTCTCTACTGCCGATGGGATTTCTCCCATACCAAACTTAGAACCAAGACGAGCAGAGGCACCAATGTACACAATCATCTACTACATGTATGTCTCTTCTGCTGATGGGATTTCTCCCACATCAGGTTGTGAACCAGGACAAGTAAAGGCACCCGTGTACAAATCCATCTACTACCAGTCCGTCTCCATTGCCGATGAGATTTCTCTCATACCAAGTTGAGAACCTGAACGAGTAAAGGTACCTATGTAGAAGCAAGGTAGATGTCTATCCCTAAATCATCTTTCTTTCCTTCTAAAAAGGGATATAATCATGCAATCACTCTACCCACTCTATCACAGAGTGTCAGGGATTAAAATCATCCTTCCCTCCCTCTTACCGAGGAATATAATCATGGAACCAATCTCTCCACTCCAAAGTGTCAAGGAGTAAAACGAAAACCATCCTTCCCTCTTAGTGAGGAGGACATTCTACATCGTTGCCAAGACTCTCACTTGGTGAGAATGTCTGTGTCTGGAGCCGCACACTACTAGCCAATACATAGCACCTCAAGTCTAAGCAAGACTACACCAGAGCCATTCACCACTAACTGTGAGAGAACATTTAGCTTGATGCTATCTGGATGAGAACTGTGCCAGCACCTCGAGTCTAAACAAGACTACACCAGAGCCATTCACCACTAACTGTGAGTGACCATTCAACCTGATGCTACATACCAGAGCCATTCACCACTAACTGTGAGTGACCATTCAGCCTGATGCTGCATACCATAGCCATTAGCATCTCAAGCCTTGTGCACAAGGCTGCGCCAAGGCAATTCACCACTAACCATGAGTGAACATTAAGCCCAATGCGGCTCACCTCATCACCAAATCGTATTGGCATCATATAAAAGCACTAGTGTGCACCAGCCTCTCCATCCTTTTTAGGATGTCCAAGAGATCTCCTCACTTCTTTCGAAGTGATTGGGAGAATGTATGGTGTCTGTATAATCGTCCTTCTCTCTTAACGAAGGAAATAATCATGAGACTAGTCTCCCACTCCTTCTCAGAGTGATCAAGGAGAATGTACGGTCCCATCCTGCACACATATCAGCTAACAGAAGCATCAAATATATCGGGGCAGACATTTTTGTCCCGCCCCATTCTAGACATGAAATGCAAATGAAAGAAATAATCACATAATTGAATTCATGCACTTGTATGGGAGAGTATTAAGAGACTAGTCTCCCCTCCCCATTACAGGGTGTCAGGGAGGTCTCCTTCTGTGCTGAAGCATTCTGCTCCCTCGACATCTAAGCATCTTGCTCCCTCTGTAACTAAGCATCATGTTCCCTCTCTGAGGAGTTCACAGATACAATGTAAGTATCCATCCCGGTGACGACCAAGTTCATTGAGGATCCTCTTGATTGTTAGTAGCATCATCATTAGTGTAGCTATGTAATCACAGTCATCATGCTCGATCTGCTCAAGATCAAAACTGTGTTCTCCCTTGACTTAGGAAGACTTCATCAGGTTTCACATCATCATATGCAATAGGCCAGGATCCTCATCTTGAGAGCTAACTCCCTATGTCTCCTCAGAATTCAGCTAAGAACTATCGTCTTCCAGAATCCATCTGTCATGACTCTAACTAGAAAATGCTTTTCATAATTGTTGAAGAGACAAATAACTGTAGCAGAGAGACCGACATCCATAGAAGCCTTCCGCTTCTAATCGCCAAATATCTACATGAGATCATCTGGGCCTGCGGATCGTATGTACTCGACTCTCATCCATTTGTTGTCATGAGTTCCACTTAACTATTTCGACCGAAAGTCATCCTTCTTTCTAAGAGTCATGCTTCTAGAGACTTTTCGCTTTCGATCCATCTGCATATCAACAAGATCACTTGTTCTTTAGACCAAGTTTCATTATTCATCCTTGTAAGCTACATCGCATGGTCCCTTTTATTGTTTTGTGGGTGGGCTCTCGCTGCCTTCTTGTAGGAATCATCAGAGTCCTCTAGTCTTCATTTTCTTGCTGAAAGATCATCACAGTCTGGATCACCTCAATATGAAGAACACTAGAAGAAGAACTCCAAACAATTATCATTCCTTGACTTCTTGTGAGGAGTGTCTTCATCAACATTAGCGGTTGAGGCTTCATGTTTCCTTTTGTTTGAACTTCTACAATTTATGCCATAGTGGCCATATGTCTTGCACTTGAAGCATTGTATATGCGAGAGATCCTTCTTCTTCTTCTTCTTCTTCAGATCTGGAGAAGGACTTGATCTCCTTTCTTGGTGCTTGTGATTGTGAAACTTTCTTCCCTTTTCCTTTCCTTTCTTGGCATGGGCCATGAACGCTTGATTCTCCTTAAGTTGAGTGCCAAGAAGTCTCTATCTTGTTGTAATCCTCGTTTCTTCCTGGGTGCAATCTGCCCATAACCTGTCAAACTTGGGCAACTTGGTTCGACCACTTTTGGTTTGAATGAATGACTCCGAAGATGTTGGAAGACCATTTAGAGTAGTCATGACAAGCTCCTTATCATCAATGGGTTCTCCACTAGAGCTTAGCT
Organism: Pseudotsuga menziesii; assembly: GCA_001517045.1. Classification (NCBI taxonomy): domain Eukaryota; kingdom Viridiplantae; phylum Streptophyta; class Pinopsida; order Pinales; family Pinaceae; genus Pseudotsuga; species Pseudotsuga menziesii. Next base: position 41,185 of record LPNX010944954.1, read on the forward strand.
TGTCCCTTAGTTATGAGATCCTCATGAAGTATGAGGCAATTGGTTCAGGCTTGGACATCTTTATATTTAATAGTTGGCTCCTCAATGTGAGAGTCACATTGATGCTACTGTGCTCAAATAACCTCTTTAGGGTTTTGACATCTTCCTAGTTGTCTTCTTTTCCGAGATTTGAGGAACTATATGATCCTTGACTGAGTCTACCAATATTCTTCTTGCTCTGGCATCAGTCTTCCTCCAATGAGACTTGTCTTCTTCAACTTCTGGTTATGAAACCTTCTCATTGACAAACTTCAAAAGATCATTTTCTTCCAAGAGGAGAAGAACTCTAGACTTTCAAGAGATGAAGTTGGTGGCTCCATCAAGGCGATCTTCAGCCTTCATTCCAATCATCCTGCCTGCAGATCTGAACCCGAAATCCTAGTAGGAGCTAGGTCTGTTAGTTTTTGTACCTAGGAAGATGTTCCCTAAGTGACTTTTTGCCTAAGTCACTTAGAAGAGGGAAAAAGGTGACCCTCACATTAAAAGCTACTTAATGAGACTTTATAAACTTAAAGTCACTTTTTGATCAATTTAAGTGGGTGAGTAAATTTATTTAAGTGATTTAAATAAATGTGATTTTTACTCTCATTGAATCTTAGCCATTGGATTGGATCTTTTTCCACCGTTGGATTAGATACCCACTTAGGGTTTAGTCAAAAAGGGTTGAGGGAGGCAAAACACTTTCACTTTTCGTTTTCAGGAGAAGGAGAGTGAGCTGAGAGAGAAGAAAGGGAGAAGGGCACGATTTTCCAGGCAGCCTGCTAAAGAGATTTTGGTAGGCACGATTATCGAGGAGCCATAAATGCATGCACAGATTTCGATGAGGAAGTACAGCAGCATTTAATTTCTGCACAGATCCCGAGGAGAAAGGTACGGCCTGCATTTATTGCTGGCACGAATTTCGAGAAGAGGTATGGCCACATTTATTGCAAATCGTACAATACGGATTTGGCACTGTTTTTTAGGTAAATCTCCAGCACAAGTTTCGAGGAAAGGTATAGCATGTTTCCCAAGGCACCAGCATTAATTTCAGGCACATATTTCGAGGTCGTACGGCTACATTTAATGCAGTCCGTACAGTACGGTCTTTGACTGATTTTTGGGTCTGTTCTGGCACAAAAATCGAGAACAGCAGTTTGTTGTTCATGCACAGAAATCGAGGAAGAAAGAGCAGTGATTTCCAGGCTGTTTTTCGAGACTGAAATTGCACGGAAACCAAGGCAGCTCTTGCACAGAAATCAAGGTAGCTTGCTGGTCATTTTTCTGGGTTGAGATAAGTTGGATTGTTTACTAAATGAATGTCTGATTTTTATCTTGAAGCAATAATAAACTCTCTCTCTCTCTAACTGGTTTTCCCCGTGGGGGTTTTTCCAGGGCTTGATTTTGGCCAAAAATCTCTTAGTCTATATTTTTATGGTGTGACTGTTAAATGTGTTTTTCAACCTGTTAGTGGTTTTTACTGTGTGTTTAATTGTTCAGAAAAATTTCTTAAGTAACCTACAGCCAATGCAAAACCGGTTGTAGGTGAAAACCACGAAATGTTCATATAAACCAGCAAACAGTAAAACTCAGAAATTTCTACATGGTATCAGAGCTTGGGGGCAGAAAACAGTGATAGTTTGCAGACACACAGAAATTTTCAGAACTCAGAAATTTCAGCATTTTATCTTCTGTCAGTGAGCAGCACTTTGTTGGGTTGGTGTAGAGATGGCCACAGGTCTTAGATTGGAGGATAGGCTAGATGGGACAGGAAATTTTGTGCCGTGGAAGGCCAGAATTTTACTGTTACTGGAGGAGAATGAGTTATGGCCGGATTTAGTTAGGAACACTACAGCTAATCCGATTACCATTCCTGCATCAACAGATGCTGCAGCTCTATCAGCTTTCAACAAGCAGGACTGTAAAGCTAGGAGGATCATTCTTGATGCAGTTAAAGACCACATAATCCCTCACATTTCAGGCAAGGACAGGGCACACGAGATGTGGTCAGCCTTGATCAGTTTGTATGAGAGTTCCAATGAGAACAGGAAGATGGTTCTCAGAGAGAAACTCAAAAGTATAAAGATGAATGGGGGTGAGGGAGTCACAGCATATCTTACCAGGATTTCTACAGTTCGGGATGAACTTGCAGCGGTTGGGGAGAAGGTTGCCCCTACAAAGCTAGTACGCCAAGCAGTGAATGGGGCTTCAAAGCCCTGGGGTGCTTTTGTACAAGCCATAGTGGGCAGAGAGAACCTACCTACCTGGGAAAGACTTTGGGATGACTTTGTGCAGGAGGAGACTAGGAGAGGTCTTGTACAGGGCTATACATCTCACAGTGGGGTTGATGACGAGAATATGGCTTTGGCAACTAAGGGCAAGAAGAAGAAGGGTCCTCAGAAGGGTGGGGCCAAGCAGCACCAGCACCAGCAGCAGAGTGGGCAGAAGAAAGACTTGAGTAAAATCAAGTGTTATGCATGTCAGGCATTTGGGCACTATGCCTCACAGTGTCCAAGCAAGAAGAAGAAGAAGGGACAGGGACAACAGACAGCAGCCTCAGCAGAGGTTGATGAGTTTAGTGATGCATTTCAGAGGGAGTTTTCCCTATATGCTGGACAGAGAGAGAGAGAGAGTCTCTTTAGCCACCAGCATAGACATGGATATGGATAGTGAGCATTCATTGTTGGCAGGTCATTAGGGGGGTCCATCCACCTCTACTACTTGGTATATTGACAGCGGAGCCTCGAGCCACATGACTGGAGCCCGAGAGATGTTCTCAGAGCTATCTGAGACAGGTAGAGATGTGGAGGTTGTCCTTGGAGACAACACCGTTGTTAGAGCTGTTGGTCGGGGGACCATTACATTTCAGAGGGAGTCGATGAGTCTCATGACTCTGAGGGATGTGTTGTATGTCCCTGGGCTGAAGAAGAACCTTGTGTCAGTTTCCAACATTGAGGACAGGGGTCTTGGGGTGTGCTTTTCAGATGGGAGAGTGCAGGTGTATCCCAGGGCTACAGGTATGTCTAGTGCCATGGACATTGGAGTCAGATGTGGAAAGCTGTACAAGCTCTTGTTTCAGCCACAGTGTGCTCTGGCACACAGCAACAGCAGTGAGCTATGTGAGCTTTGGCATCGGAGGATGGCCCACCTACATCACCCAGCTCTCAGATTGTTGAGGAGCATGGTTACAGGATTACCGGAGTTCAGCACTGAGCAGAGTGATGTGTGCAGGGGGTGTGCTTTGGGAAAGTACACCAAGACTGTTTTTCCGAGCAGTGACACAAGAGCTGCAGGGGTGCTAGATCTTATCCATTCTGACATATGCGGTCCTATGTCTTTATTGTCTTTGACAGGTTTTGAGTACTACATTAGCTTCATTGATGACTACTCCAGGAAGACCTGGATCTACTTCTTGAGGAGCAAGAAGTCCGAGCTTGTGTTGAGAGTCTTCCAAGGGTTCAAAGCCCTTGTGGAGAAGCAGACGGGGAGGAAGATCCAGATGTTGAGATCGAACAATGGGGGTGAGTACACCTCCAAGGAGTTCGATGCATTCTGCAGACAGGAGGGCATTCAGAGACAGTTGACAGTTCCTTACACTCCTGAGCAGAATAGAGTAGCAGAGAGAAAGAACAGGTAGGTTATGGGGGCAGCCAGAGTGATGCTTCATGATCAGGGGTTACCTTTCTTTCTATGGGCAGAGGCATGTAGCACTGCAGTTTATCTGCAGAACAGGAGTCCTCACAGGGCAATGGGGAGTAAGACTCCTGAGGAGATGTATTCAGGCAAGAAGCCTGAGGTGGGCCACTTTCGCATATTTGGCTCGTTGACTTACTCTCACGTCCCTTCTGAGAAGAGGACGAAGTTTGATCCCACCGCTGAGAGAGGTATATTTGTGGGATATGACGAGACTTCGAAGGCCTATCGGCTTTACTTACCTAGCCTGAGGAAAGTTGTTGTCCGGCGGGAAGTGAAGTTTGATGAGGAGAGAGCCTTCAGGAAGTCTAGGGAGTTAGAGCAGGGGGAGACACCAGCCCCCACACCTCAGTTGGTACAGGCTTCTTCGACTCAGCTATCAGGTCCACAGGTTTCTGGAGTGACTGGATCACAGGGTACAGGCACAGCTTCTACAGGTTCAGTGATTCAGGTGGCTAGCACATCAGGGACAGGTTCAGGGTTGAGTCCTCAGATCTCAGGTTCGTCAGGCACAGATTCATCAGGTACTAGTCCTCGGGGTGTTGGACCTTCAGGTTCTGGGACCTCCTCAAATGAGGAGAGCCCAAAACCAATTTGGGAGGAGCAGTCTTCAAGGAAGAGGAAGCCTAAGTGGCTTCAGAAGACCTTGAAGGATGCAGAGGCAGTTGGTAGGCCCCGGGAGCAGATCAGGACAGTGGTGGAGCCAGACAGGCTTGGTGTGGTGCCAGACAGGTATGATATGGCCCTTGTTGCGAGTCTTCGTGACTCTGAGCCATCCACATTTGAGGAGGCTTCCAAGCATCAGGTATGGAGAGATGCCATGATGGAAGAGTACCATTCCATCATGAAGAATGATGCTTGGGAGATAGTGCCGAGACCTGAGGGGAAGTCAGTTGTGACTTCCAAGTGGCTTTACAAGATAAAGCATGCTGCGGATGGCAGTGTGGAGAAGTACAAGGCTCAGTTTGTGGCGGGGGGGTTCTCACAGGTTGAGGGAGTTGACTATGATGAGACATTTGCTCCTGTTGCTCGGTATTCCTCTATCAGGGCAGTTATATCTATAGCAGCAGAGATGGGTTGGAAGATCCACCAGATGGATGTGAAGACTACATTTCTCAATGGTCTTCTGCAGGAGGAGGTATATTTAGAGCAGCCACAAGGATTTGAGATCCATGGGAGAGATTCTCATGTGTGCAGGCTGAGGAAAGCCTTGTACGGACTGAAGCAAGCTCCTAGAGCTTGGTACTCCAGGATTGATACTTACTTGACATCGATGGGATTCCAGAAGAGTGAGGCTGATCCCAACCTATACTTCATTGTGGTTGGAGGAGATCCGCTCATTCTTTTGCTATATGTTGATGATCTATTTATCACAGGTGATGAGCGTCTCATTACACATTGCAAGAGAGATCTAGCATCGGAGTACGAGATGACTGACATTGGACTGATGCATTACTATCTGGGGATGGAGGTTTGGCAGGAGCCTGGACATATTTTCCTTGGATAGGAGAAGTATGCAGTTGATATTCTGAAGAGATTTCGGATGGAGGACTGCAGGCCGATGTGTACGCCTATGATCACCAACTGGAAGCAACTTCATGCTTCCGAGGGTTAGTTGGTGGATCCCACTTTATATCGTCAGCTCATTGGATCATTGATGTATCGGGTCAATACCAGGCCAGACTTGTGTTTTGCGGTTAACACTCTTAGTCAGTGCATGGTTGAGCCTAGGAGTGTGCACTGGACTGCCGCAAAGCACATACTGAGATATCTTGCAGGTACGGTAGATTATGGTCTGGACTACAGGGGTTCGGGTGGAGTCAGCTTGGTTGGGTTCACAGATTCAGACTGGGCAGGTTGTGTGAGGGATCGGAAGAGCACTTTCGGTTGTTGTTTCAGTTTGAGCTCAGCAGCAATGTCGTGGTTCAGTCGGAAACAGAAGTCCGTTGCACTGAGTTCTGCTGAGGCTGAGTATATGGCAACCAGTCAGGCTACTTGTGAAGCACTGTGGCTTCGCAAGTTATTGGTAGATTTATTTGATCAGCAGATTAGGCCTACGGTGATCTATTGTGACAATCAGAATTGCATTCAGCTCTCTGAGAATCCAATGTTTCATGACAGGTCGAAGCACATTGAGATCAGGAACCATTTCATCCGTGACTATGTTCAGAGAGGGACAGTTGAGCTACAGTATATATCCACTGATGAGCAGGTAGCAGACATTTTGACAAAGTCTTTGGGGAGGGGGAAGTTTGTCTTCTTCAGAGATAAGTTGGGAGTGGTGCAGAACACCTTCCTCGGTAAGAGGGAGTGTTAGTTTTTGTACCTAGGAAGATGTTCCCTGAGTGACTTTTTGCCTAAGTCACTTAGAAGAGGGAAAAAGGTGACCCTCACATTAAAAGCTACTTAATGAGACTTTATAAACTTAAAGTCACTTTTTGATAAATTTAAGTGGGTGAGTAAATTTATTTAAGTGATTTAAATAAATGTGATTTTTACTCTCATTGAATCTTAGCCATTGGATTGGTTCTTTTTCCACCGTTGGATTAGATACCCACTTAGGGTTTAGTCAAAAAGGGTTGCGGGAGGCAAAACACTTTCACTTTTCATTTTCAGGAGAAGGAGAGTGAGCTGAGAGAGAAGAAAGAGAGAAGGGCACGATTTTCCAGGCAGCCTGCTAAAGAGATTTTGGTAGGCACGATTATCGAGGAGCCATAAATGCATGCACAGATTTCGATGAGGAAGTACAACAGCATTTAATTTCTGCACAGATCCCGAGGAGAAAGGTACAGCCTGCATTTATTGCTGGCACGAATTTCGAGAAGAGGTATGGCCACATTTATTGCAAATCGTACAGTACGGATTTGGCACTGTTTTCGAGGTAAATCTCCAGCACAAGTTTCGAGGAGAGGTACAGCACGTTTCTCAAGGCAGCAACATTAATTTCGAGCACAGATTTCGAGGTCGCACTGCTGCATTTAATGCAGTCCGTACAGTACAGTCTTTGACTGATTTTTGGGTCTGTTCTGGCACAAAAATCGAGAACAGCAGTTTGTTGTTCATGCACAGAAATCGAGGAAGGAAGAGCAGTGATTTCCAGGCTGTTTTTCGAAACTGAAATTGCACGGAAACCAAGGCAGCCCGTGCATAGAAATCAAGGCAGCTTGCTGGTCATTTTTCTAGGTTGAGATAAGTTGGATTTTTTACTAAATGAATGTCTGATTTTTATCTTGAAGCAATAATAAACTCTCTCTCTCTCTAACTGGTTTTCCCCGTGGGGGTTTTTCCAGGGCTTGATTTTGGCCAAAAATCTCTTAGTCTATATTTTTATGGTGTGACTGTTAAATGTGTTTTTCAGCCTGTTAGTGGTTTTTACTGTGTGTTTAATTGTTCAAAAAAATTTCTTAAGTAACCTACAGCCAATGCAAAACCGGCTGTAGGTGAAAACCACGAAATGTTCATATAAACCAGCAAACAGTAAAACTCAGAAATTTCTACAAGGTCAACAATGAAGTTTGGAATTTTGTGAAACTAACCATAGATGCACCCTAGCAAGCCGAGTTGAGAGAAGGTGAGGTCAAGCCAAAACTATGGACTGATCAACTCAAAACTTGTAACCCTAATTTCCGCAGCTACAGCAACGAAATTAAGTCAAAAATTAAACTCCTCGAAATTTGATTCTTCCTTCACCAGATGATGCGCCTTCCCTCGAGCGAATTTCCCAAGTCTCTTTTTTTCCTGAAATGTTGAAGGAAAGCCTCAAAATATCAAGCCCTAGCTTCCAACAATGGCTTCTTCTAGAACTACTCTAATACCATGTTAGAAATGGACAGTTGTAAAACCAAAATCACTAGAAGAAAGACAAAGCACAGAAGCAAACTGGGTGTGAAGCTCGTTTAACCACGATGATGATCTATCACCTCCCAACCATAGACAATACAGCACTATTGTCTCCCCCGAGCTCAAACCTTTGAATAGAGAACAATGTACATCCATATGGTAGTAGCGCAACCCCAAGAAAATAAGAGAGAACCTCTCCACAATGGAGAAACCCCAGAAAAACAATCTCCTAGCAGCAGTAGCAAACTTCTGTCGCTGAGGGCGAACTTGTCCTGCAATGGTCAAGTTGTTGTGTGTCAAAATGAGGAGGGGCACCCTCTATTTATATTGTGTCTCCACTGAAATTAAACTGGGGCCAAGTTGACAGTTTTTTCCACTGTTTTGGGGTAGTTTGACCCACTTGGCCGACTTGTCTTGGGGGAAGATAAAATACGGTTTATTTAATTCTTTTTCTTGTGTAATTCTTCCCCGAGGTTTACATTAATTCTTTCACGGTTTTACATGATTGATTACATCAATATAATCTCCCGTAGGAGGTACAAAACATTACAATAAAAATAAATTCCGAAGTTGCACAAGATCCAACACTCCCTCTCAACAAGGGAGGTATTCTTCGGACATAGTATTCTAATTTTATTCTTTCTTGGGCTGACCTATGAGGTGGTGCCTCACGCAGCTACTACTTCAACAATATGGTGGCGATTTTATGACAGTTTAAGCTTAATATCAGTTTACATTAAAGTGTTTGACAAAAGCTCTCAATGACTGCAAGCACACAGTTTGAGTTTATTTTGTCGCTTTTTCAACACCAATAAACATTCGAAATAATATATTTTGCTGTAACTGCAAGATTGAAGGACATAAAGCTTATAAATGTCCACAAAAATAAAATAAAATAAATGCTAACAAAACCTTGATTGAGAAGGAAGAACTTTAGGATGAAGGAATTTAGCTGAAATGGGAGAAATCTGATGCTGTAGAAAACATTGGTGGTTGTAAATCACAATACACACAAAGCAAATTGGATAAGGAAGAATGTACTTTGAACCAAATGTAAAATGCCAAGGTAAACGCAAGGGTTATTACTGGCAGTGGATGTTCAGAAAACTCAGTAAGCACTGAGATAGTTCAAAAGTTGAATCTTGTTTGCTTTTCTAATCCAACTCCATAAAAAATTCCATGGCTGGAAAAGGGTCATTTCTTGGTGAGTAGATTGTGTTGTGTATCTTGTACTACTGAACCTTTTGAAGACAAGGTTTTGCATGATGTGGTTCCAATTGATGCTTGGCGAGTTGTGGCAATTTGATAGAAAAGTATTGCATCATAGAGAAACAAATATATATGAAGTATAGAGACATCTCTTGAAGTCTTTCAAGGAAGAATATCAACAGAGTGTGTCTACCACCTCAATAGTGCTCATGGGAAGGAAAGAGTTCCAATGAGATGTGAGGGATGAAGAAGAGTGTTACTTGTTGATCCCAGAGGAGGATAAAATTGTGAATAAACCAGATGTGCTAGTAGAAGTGCTCTAGTTATTGGAGGAAAATGTAGACATTATGTCAGTGGAACTACTGAGTTAATGTCAAAGCAAAAAATTACACAGCACATTGATCAGTGCACAAGTTAAGCCAAAATGAGAATCAGGAATAACAAGATAAAGCAAGGAGTTGTTGGGTAAAGGATTCGATAGAAAATGCACTAGTCCATGTGCAATGACAAAGAAGGGAGGGTAAGGACACAATGTGTCGAATCTGGATCTTGGAACAAGAATACAATTAAACATCGCTTTCCAATATCTTGAAAGGACAGTATGCTGGATTGTTTATACAGTGCAAGAATATTTTCTAAAACTGATGTGCAAAGTGGACAAGACCAGATCAGAATCTGGAAGGGTAACAAGTGGAAGACCAGATTTAAAAGTAAGGATGGGTTATATAAATGGTTAGTGCTGTGTTTTGAGATCTCTCCAAAGCCACAAGTACATTTATAAGGACAATGAATCACATTCTCAAGGAGTAAATTGGTAAGTTTGTGATTGTTTATTTTGATGATATTCTAATTTTTAATAAAAGTAAAGAGGATCACTTACATCATTTGAAGTTAGTTTTTGAAGTTCTTACTTCTTAGAAAGGAGATGGTTATAAATTTGGAAAAGAAGAAATTTGAAAAGAAGATTTGATATTGCTGGAACTTGTAATATATGTTTAAGGTCCAAGTATGGATGCAAACAGGTGAAGGCAATACTTAATCGGACTGCACCTTAAAGCATTACAAAGATTTGAAGCTTTCATAATTTAGGGAATTATTAAAAAATATCACCAATAGTTTAGAGCCATGTGTGAACCGTTGACACACTGCACCTAGGGGAAGACATTTGTTTAGATAATGATGGTCAATATGAGTTTTAAATTAATAAAGAAGGTCCCTAAAGCCCTATTTTTAGCTTTGTTATATTTGGAAAGACTTATTTGTCGAACGTATGCTTCAAGGGTAGCCATTAGTGGGGCATTAAGTCAAGAGGATCAACCTAATACCTAGTACATTCTTTAGTGAAAAACTATATGGAGCCAAGGTGTTCTACTTATGACATAGAACATTGTGACATTGTATAGGATTTAAAGCATTGAAGACATTACTGTTCACATTAAAAGTTTATGTTGATGAATAAACATCAAGCTCTTACATATGTATATTCACAAGCTACTTTGTCTCATAATCTGTCAAGCAGGTATCATATTTTGCAAAGTTACTCCTTTGTATTTCAACATTGACATGGAAAGTCAAATGTAGTCGTTGATGGCTTTAGTAGGAAATATCACTTGCTCTTGACAATGAAGAATGATGTTGTTGGATTCGAGTCCTTGAAGGAGGCATCTAACAAAAATTACCCTTTCGGTAAAATCATCAAGGATTCTTTCATATATTATTTGATATTAAATGGGGACTGTTTTCATGGCATGTAACTATAAATTCTTGAAAGACATGTGAGGGAAACAATGGTGTATGAATTACACAATGGAGAACTTGGCAAGCAATTTGAAAAAGATTGCAAGATATACTAGTCATGACTCAAAATTAGGACTTGGGCATACTAATTAGGTCTTAAGCATACTTTAGACATTTAATAAAGGATTAGTCAAAAACTAATGGAATCATAAGTCAATAAATGTAATCATTAAAAGTTTAGATATTCAAGAGTTACATAAATACTCCTCTCTCCCATACTATGTAATGAAACATTGCATCATTTAAAAATGTATCATTCTATTTTCTCTCATTGTTATGTGCATTCTTATCTACACTCGTGTGTGTGTCACCGTGTGTGTGTAAAAACTAACATGGTATCTCAACCATGGTTAGAATAAGCCAAGGAAGTAGGTGTAGGTCCTAAGGACTTGTAGATTAGAGATGAACCAAGGAACTACTTAAAATTTCAACACATGAGAAGAGATTGATCAAAAGATAAAGAGATCAAGCTGATCCAAGTCGAGAATCGTGAGATTTCAGAGGACTTGAAGATACATAATATTTTGTTTTAATAATCAATAAATATTTATATGGTCCTAATTTCTAATGTTGAAGAAAATAAAAAAAGTCATAAGGAAGAAGAATAATCATAAGACAGGACATCAAGGTTGAATTTTTGTTATAGGGAAACAATGTGGAGGGACAAGACTAACAAGAGGATCCACCAAGTAAATTGGAGCCGTAAAGGTGATACCCATGAGAAATCAAGCTGCCATCCATTGTGGAATTTAGGGGAGCCACCATCTGTGCAAAGGGCATGAAGAAGAATACAATGAATCAAGCTGGTGTAAGTTCTAGTTAGTTGTGTGAATCGATGTGAAGAAACATGTTTAGAGTCGCCACGGATAAGTAAACTATTAAACTGACACTATGAGACTGTTACATACATAAATAAATATAAACAAATAATAAAATAAATATTAATAACTAAATGAAAGGAAGAGACATCTAGTGAAAAGTTATGTCTCGTCACCAAGGAAACCCCTGCGTGGGTATTTATACAAGCCTCCTTTTCATTGTAATATCATTTTTTTCATCAATATATTATTTTCCTTATCACAATGTGGGCTACAGAACACTTGTGGGCATTTAAGAAATATTACGGGAGTTAAGAAGCTTTTATGCTTCATTGGTATCCTGGTTTTGTTAGTGTCTTTTAATCTGGCTTTCCGAATTTTCTATTTTGAAGTTGATAAAAATTCTGAATTATTGTTAGTTTTAACTTTTAAGGGGTTTTAATATTAATAACGAAAATTGTATATGTCAAAAAAAAAAAAACAAATGATATTACAACGAAAGGGAGGCTTGTATAAATACCCACATAGGGGTTTCCTTGGTGACAAGACATAACCTTTCATAAGATGTGTGTTCCTTACATTTTGTTATTAATATTCAATTTATTATTTGTTTATATTTATTTATTTATTATTTATTTATGTATGTAACATTGCCTTCACGTTAAGGGAAGCTTTGTTTACTGAAGGACTTATCAGTTATTTTTGTTTGTAACATCTTCTCATGTCTCTCTGAACCTATAACTCTGACATTTGACGAAACATGGCGATAAAATTCTCGAATCCCAAAATTGAAATGTTACATTTCCTGGGAAGTGATGTTAAAGATAGAGCAACATCAAGAGCCATTCTCCAGGAGAATGGAGGACCTGGTCAAGGACGAGGGAGTTGATCAGCTTAATTCAGTCTGGGACTGAAGCTCAGCCTGGGGCTGAGAGCCATTCTTTAAGAATGGAGGCACTTGGTCAGTTACCAAGATGTTTTCAGCTATGAGACCCATTCTCAGGGAGAATGGTACCCTAGTCAATTAACTAGGAAAGAGTAAGACCCTAGAAGGTACCCTTGGGCCCCCAGTAGTTTCCTGGGATTCTTGGTTTGGGACCAAGCACGTTGGTGCCATGGAAAAGCCCATAGCATGTGGCTATGACCCCTATGTGCCTCTAGGGTATTTTGGTCTGGGACCAGGGACACGATGTCCAAGTAGATCCTGCAGGTAGAGGCAGAGACATTCCTAGTCTGGGACCGGGTAGACTCTTGGTCTGGGACCAAGCAGGTCCTGTAGGTAGTTGATCAACATTTAGTCTAGGACTCAAGCTCAGCTTAGTACTAAGGACCATTCTCCAGGAGAATGGAGGACCTAATCAGGGACTAAGTGGTTGATCAACATGATTCAGTCTAGGACTGAAACTCAGCCTAGGGTTGAGATCCATTCCTTAAAGAATGGAGGATCTTGGTCAGTTAACCAAGATAATGATGTGTGATGTCCTCTCTCCTAATCGGTTACTACTATGATGTTTCTCAAGGGACAGGCCACCCCTTGATGATGTCCCTAGCACCTAACCCTTAGGATCAATATTGAGGACCAAAGGATTGTACCATCCGGTTTGGATCTTCCCCTTATACAGTGATGATAATATATATATAAAACATTGTACCTTGAGAGAAAGAAAAGATTAAAGTCCTTGGTCTTGTTGGTCCTATAGGTAAAAAGTGAATGTTGGTCCACCTTGATCTTATGGGTATGTGGATTGTTTTATTGTAACCCCCTTGATTGACTCATGGTCCTTTATCTTACTTGGTCCTAGCACTCTTTTATGTGTGTACCTTTGTTATTATTTTTGGTACACTAACCTCAGTTATTTTATATCTAGGTTGGAATATTTACTTTATGTTTTTTATTATTAAAGATCTTTTGACCATTTATTTTACTTTATGGTTTTATTATAAGACCTTTGAACCTTTTATTGTTTATAGTTTTATTTTACTTTGGACCACTTTATTTATGGTTTTATTTTGGACCACTTTACCTTTTCCTTAAGTCAACCTAATGTGATTTTGTTTAACATCTAAAAGGAAAAAGTTATCCTTCATTTTATTCATCCATTAAGTTTTATCTCACTTACCTATCTACTTTAATCTCTGCGTGAATGCTTTTCCTAGCATGACTGCATTCCTTCAGGGTGACTGTTTGCCACAGCATGATTGTGGCTCTATCTTTGTCCCGTGTAACGCTCCATCTCGCGACTGTTGCTCCACAACGTGACCGTGGCTCTATCTTTGTCTCGCGTGACTCTTTCATCTCACGATTGTTGCTCCTGTTGCTGCCTCTTACGCGCCTCTGGGGTTAACACAACAGAAATCTTCAAGTTGCTTAGTGCGTTCTTAAGGGCAAGTCTTGAGTCAAGTACTATCACTTGATCTTGACTCCTTCGTTTAGAATTAACTCCTAATGAAGCCAAGGGGGGTAGACCCTATTAATATCACTAAGGCTTTAGGTACTTAGTTGTTTTGGATGAAAAATTATTGTTTAGGAGTTTTAAGGTTAATATATTAATCAAGACAATCGCAGAATTAAATCAACTATACAACATATATGAAATAGAATAATCACGACAAAATATAGCTTAACTAAATGAAGCAAATAATAAATATTAAAGACCAGTGCAGTGGAGTCAAAGCAAATGTTGTTGTAAAGTAAATGTTTTGCAATTGTGTTCTTGGTTAATCTTATTATTTAAAAGATGAATTGATTAAAGGAGAGAGAGGATTCCTGATATACCGGATGGTAGGAGGAATATGTATGGATTTTGGGAAAAGTGGCTCCGCACAGGAAAATGTGGGCTAGATGGAGTCGTGGGGGGTGTTCAACACTACACCAACACAGGACCCCATGGTCACTCTATAGTTGTTCCCGCTTTCCCTGAAGAATTTGCCCACTATTCACCAAACTCATTTACGCCGAATTTTCGTAATGTTTAGGGGATGTTAATTTATTAATGTGAGTAATTAATTAATGCACACTTCCGCTTTTGATATCCCCAAGAGTCAGACAAAGTTGCGAGGGGTAGAGCATCCACGGAAGAAGCAAATGTTTGTTCCAATTCAAAAAAAAGGAAAAATACAAAACGATATAGCCCTTCTAGGACGGATTGTGTGCTTACGTAAATATAAATAAACTTATGAGACTAATTACTACACTATGATTTTTTTTTCCCTTTCGGTACTAGGAAAAATCGTAGTGGGTTAGTGTTCTTTACAAAAACTAATAAATTTAAAGCAACTTTAAACTAAAATTACTTTTAAAAAAGTATACATCATGTTAAGATGATTGTGTAATTAATGTTGTTGTTTTCACAGGCCAGATTTTTCTTCATTATTTTGGTATGGAAACCTGTGTCAGTTTTCTTGTACTCGACGTATGTTTCGGACTGCTCAACAGAGTCCATCATCAGGAGGTGTCCATAGCACCCACACCTCCTCATGATGGACTCTGCTGAGCAGTCCGAAACATACATCGAGTACGAGAAATATGACACAAGTTTCCATACCAAAACAATGAAGAAAGATGATTGTGTTTGTGTTAATTAAGAATTACAAGAAAAACAGAAAAATCACTCCAAGAAAAGAGACACTACGAATCCCCCCAGGGAGGATGGGGTGTGGGCGTTGTGTAGCCCACTTGCTCTTTTTATTATTAATTGTTACAAGATCATAAATGCTTGTGATCCTTTGAAAAATAGGATCACTAAGCTTACAATTTATTGGAAATTTTTATTAGAAGAAGGTAGGAGCATCCAGGGTGATCCAGATGGTCTAAAAGTTCAAAATTTCGTCAAAGTCTCCTCCTATATGTTCATCAATGCTGCAAAAACAGCAAGTTATTTGTGATGAAAGATGCCCAAAAACACTTTAAAAGTGCCTTTGGACAACCTTTAAAAACTTACAAAAATTAGACTAAGTTAAACTATGATAAAAAACAAGTAAAGGAACCAAGGAAAGCAAGCTTTCTTGGGGATCTTGGCTTGCCCGTTGGGGTAGCCAATTAAAGCACTTTAATTTCTGCTAAATAGTCAATTAAAAATCAATATACTAACTTCTTATTCAAATCTTTAAAATTTACTATTAGATTACTTGAAAATTGAGAAGCTAGCTATGTTAAAAACTTAAATCTACAAAAATATGCTTTCAATTTGAGATCTAAACATATATATCAGATCTGAAATAAAATTTACTTTAAGAATAAAGTGAAATCTGAAAAATAAAAAAGATCGGTAGCCAAGAAATTTTGAGTTTTTTGAAGGTAGAAGAAACGAGAACCAGCTCTAGTTTTGAAAGAAAAGAAGATTGGATGTGCCTGCAACCCAACGAAGTTAAACAAAATGAAACAAGAAAAACTGAAGATAGATGAATAAGCAACTGAGCTCATTCCTCCTTCAATCAACTATCTTGCACTGTCACAAACAGTTACCAAAAGAGATTAATTCCAGAATGTGTAATTAACAAAGATTAGAAGGGCATTAGTACAACTGAATACACCTGCTGCTTCATTATCTCTAATTAATCTAGCATTAATACGCAAATCAAAGACAATGAATCCTTATTCTACATGTTTTGGAATAACCCTCTAAGCTGGATAAATCAACAATTATTGCAAAGTAATTAATGACTAGTTGGACATCACCTCAAAATATCGACAAAAAGCAAATTAAAGGGGACGGTTGCACAACATCTGGCCTCCAAAGCCTTTCAAAAATATTTCATTAACATGTGATCAAATGGATCAAGCAAAGTTACAAGTGCAGAAGTTCAATGCTTCATTTCCAAATAATGAAGCAATGCCTTGCTTATATAGAAACTATGACCAAGAGAGGGTGGTGCACTTGCCCAAGAGAGAGCGCTTTACTTGAGTTGGCATGGGATGGAAAAGGCAAAAAATATGCCAACTTCTAATTCATAACTCAACACTTGCTATTATCCTCACAAATTTCCATCCTTTTCTTCACAAATGTTCACAAATTTCCATCCTTTTCTTGAGAGATGTGCTCCACTTGGTTTAGCAAAATCGCGCACAAATTTCAATTTCGGCGTGTTTCTTTTAATTTATGATTTGCCGAATTTTTCACTTTATCTATTTTTTTGGTGTTTCTTACCATTTTCGAGTCATAATTAATTTTTGAGATAAATAATTACTCGAAAACTTAGGAAAGTGGGTTTAGGGGTTACGTGGGTGCTCTAAGTTAGAAAATGAGCACCCCCATGGTAAATTCTGCCCCTAGACCACACTTTTATGCACTTTTGAATATTGTTAATTAACTTATTAAAAATAAGCCTAGATAAACGGAAAAAATTATATTTTCTGGAAATTAAAAAAAAACTATGGGGGACTTAGTACATGTTCATATGACTCAAAAACAATGATTAGCATAGTAATACACATTGACACGTAGGTTTTAATAACCTCCTAAGGTCTAACCACCAAGACATTTACTCTAGCTTTGGAGGAGTGGGTGAAAAACTCGAAAATTATAAGTCATTAAAAAACGACGTATAATTCTCAAGGAAAAAACACCCTAGAGTAAAGTATTGATGACTAGGTCTTAGTAAAGCCAAACCTTTTACATAATTTCATCATGCTAAGTCATTTATTACAATTCCCCCGCAGGGTATGAACATGTAAAAATAAATAAATAAAAGGGCCACTGATTGGCCTGATGAACCTCTGAACACATTGATGAACAATTGAATTGTTCAAGTCTTTGACTGCTCACTGGAAATCCACCTAACTGCAACTTAGAAGATAACAGCTCCTATGTGGCTTACCTTTACTTTGCAGCATGGATCGTGACTGTTTTGCATGACCCTTCCGCGTGATCCCCAACATCCTCCAACGTGACTGTTCTGCGTGATCCTTCCGCGCGATTCCCAGCAGCCTCCACAATGTCTATATTCACGCGATCCTCCACCGTGAATGTATCTGCATTGATTGTCTGACCATATCCATGTGATCCCCAGCGTGTCTATATCCACATGATACTCCAGCGTGACTGTATCTATATGATCCTTCAGTGTGACTGTATTTTTTATTCTTCTCTGCTGCTTCACGTAACTGAACTATCTCGTGGCTTTGTTGATTTTTCTGAGCAGCATCGAGAGCCATTCTCTTAGGAGAATGGGGACACCTGGTCCAGGACTACGGTGTGGACTCAACCTAGTGTTGAGTGATCATTCTTTTGAATGATGATATCTAGTCCTTGACTATGATATGGACCCAGCTCTGTCCTGGGGGGACTCAACCCTATGTTGAGTGACCATTCTATTGAATGGTAGACATCTGGTCCGAGACCACGATGTGGACCAGTCTAGTACTGGTAGACTCAACTTAGTTCTGAGTAGCCATTCTCTTGGAGAATGGAGGCGCTTGGTCTGTTACCGAGTATTTGACCTAGGGTCAAATTATGCAGCCCATGGCTGGGGCACCTGGTCTGTTACCAGGAAGGCACTATAAGCCCTAGACTAGGACTAGGCATGTGTGACACTCTGACCCTTGATTAATGGGCTTTGTGTTCTTCTGCAAGGCTTAACTACCCTTGGTTAAGATACCCAAGTACCTGATCTTGGTGTCACATAGAGTATGAGATAAAAGCATTAGTAACTCTCTTGGTTTATGATGATGTACTTTGAATAAAAAATAAATGACCACAAGGGCACTTCAAGAAGGCTAAAAGCAAAAGTCAAAAATACATAAAGACTTTTGGACCACAAGAAAAGGACCATAGGTAAAAATAAAAAATACATAAGGACTTTTGGACCACAGGTAAAAGTAAAAAATACATAAGGACTATTGGACCACAGGTAAAAGTCAAAAATACATAAAGACATTTGGACCACAGGTAAAAGTCAAAAATACATAAGGAATTTGGGACCACAGGTAAAAATACACAAGGACTTTGGTAAAAGTCAAAAATACATAAAGGACCTTTTGACTACAAAAAGGCTAAAGGTAAAAGTGAAAATTAGAAAAGAATAAAATAATAGTATTTTGTTCTTTCTAATTTTGGTCCACTTACAGGTGACTCAAGGATATAAAAGAAGATCAATCCATTTCATAATTACATACACACTTGTTCTCACAGGTACAGTTGCTCAAGCTTGAAGAAGTTTTTTTTTATTGTGCCCTAGCATGGATGAGTCTAGCTAGGGCATCATCATCCATTGAAGACAAACCCTAACCTAGGGTTTCTCTATCTTTACTGTTTTAAGGGTTTCTACTCAAACCCTTCATTAGATCCAGCAGCCTCCATTAGATCCGGGCAGCCACCATCAGATCCAGGCAGCCATCATCCAGATCCGAGCAGATCTACTCGGGCAGCTTCCTCTTCTTCATGGGCTGCCCGCATTTCTCCTTGGGCAGCCGTATAGTTCTGGGCAGCCTGCTAATTTGGGCAAGAGAGAGAAAATTAGGGCAGCTAGCCCTAATTCGTGAAAAAAGCCAATTTGGCATTTTTTATGTATTTGGAAAATTAATCTTCTGATATTGTGGTTTAACCCTGTTGGGGTTTGTGGAACTTTTTGAAGAATTTCAGTCATCTCATTTACGAGATGAGTTACTAATGCTTTTTGGGGTTTTTGTCCTTTAAAGGTTTCCCCAGTGAAAAACTCTTGTGTCCATTGTGTTGATGTGATGAATGTTGTTTTACTCCACTTGTCATTTGTTTAAAGATAGTTTGCAAAAATTTTAAGTATTCACGCTAATGCTAAAATTCAACATGGTATAAGAGCTTAGCATGTGAAAACACAGTAAAGGGACACTGTTGTTGTTTTCCTAGACCTTGGGATAATATTTGCAGACTTAACATTTCACTAAGTTGCAGAGATGGCCGTCAATGTTTTCAGACCAGAATCGAAGCTCTATGGTTCAGCCAACTACAACTCCTGGAAGGCCAAGTTAACAGCCATTCTAGAAGAGATTGACTTGGATGACATTGTTTTTAATGTCATTGAAGAGCCAACATCTAATGCTGGCGGGCTTGCTTACAAGCGAAAGCAAGGTAAGGCTAGAAGAATCATCTATGATTCTGTCAAAGAAACAGTGATGCCCAACATCACAACTTTGAAGACTGCTAAAGAATGCTTTGATGCTTTAGCCAACCTATATGAAAAGAAGGTTCCTAGACAGAAGAGACTACGAACTTTGAAGTTGAACAAGGATGAAAGTGTCGGTTCTTTCTTCACAAAGATTGCACAGGTAAGAGATCAACTCATTGTTACTGGTATTACTGTTGATGATGATGACCTTGTGCAAACTATGGTTGATGGTCTCCCATGCTCTTGGAAAACCTTCATGGCATCTGTCAGTGGACATGAGAATCAGCCAACCTTTGAAAGGCTTTGGCACAATTGCATTGAAGAAGAAGGAAGGACCTTAGGCAAGATAATCAAGGAAGGTAACCTTGCACTTGCAGCAAAGACAAAGAAGTTCAAGAAGTCTTTCCCTCAGCAAAAGAAGGGAAAGAAACCTCAGGGTAAGTAAATTGACATGTCAAAAGTGGAATGTTATAATTGCTATAAGTTTGGACATTTTTCCAAAGATTGCAGGCAAGCCAAAAAGAAACCTAAGCGAAGGTTTCAAGCATCTGCTGCAGAAGTAGAAGAAGAGGAAGAAGAAGAACCAAAGAAACAGAAAACTAAGGCTAACAAAACTGAAGAACCTAGTAGAGAGTACTATCCGATTTATGCTCTCACTGGTTCTTTCACAGCTTGTGCCACCTCTTGGTTGGTGGATAGTGGTGCTTCCAGGCACATGACAAGTAACCGTGGAGCCCTCACCCGTTACAGAAAGAAGTTCACCACTCATGTGGAACTTGGAGATGACTCCACTTACAAGATTGAAGGAGTTGGCTCAACTTCACTTCAACTTGACTCAGGTACGGTTCTTCATATTGATGATGTTCTTTATGTTCCTGGTTTAAAGAAGAATCTCTTATTTGTTGCTAGCTTAGAGGACAAGGGCTACAGAGTCCTCTTTATGGAAGAGAAGGTCCTCTTATGGGCAAAGAACGAAGACCTAAGCTCAGTTGTGCAGATTGGGGTTTGAGAGGGAGACCTTTATAAGGCCTCCAGAGATTCCACTCATGCTTTGGTACATCACACAGTTGATCCATGTGAACTTTGGCATAGAAGGTTTGGACGCCTTCACTACACAGCTCTCCCAGGATTGCAGAAGATGGTTACAGGTATGCCAGAAGTCTCTCCAAAACATGAAGGAATCTGCAAAGGATGTGCTCTAGGTAAGAACACTAAGAAATCCTTTCCCAGAAGCAAGAATAGATCTAAAGGCATTTTGGACTTGATTCACTCTGACATTTGTGGGCCTATGTCTTCACCCTCCTTGAGTGGGTGTTTATATTATATGTTGTAACTTGTTCATTCATGATCACTCTCGAGAGTCATGGATTTACTTCCTCAAGGCCAAGAGTGAAACCTTTGGTAGGTTCAAAGAGTTTAAGACACTGATTGAAAATTAGAAGACACATCCGACTCTTGAGATCAGATAACAAAGGTGAGTATGAATCTAATGAGTTTGATGATTTTTGTCGAGACGCAGGAATCAAGAACGAGCTAACAGTACCTTACAACCCCCAGCAAAATGGGGTTGCAGAAAGGAAGAATAGAATGATCTATGAAGCTGCTAAAGCCATGATCACTGATCTAGATCTTCCTCTATCTTTGTGGGCAAAAGCTACAGGTATTGTTGTGTATATTCAGAACAGAAGCCCTCATGCTATCTTAGGGGAGAAGACTCTAGAAGAAGTCTTCACCAAGAAGAAACCTGTAGTTGACCACATGAGGATTTTTGGCTCTCCCGTATATGTTCATGTGCCTAAAAAAAAGAGGACCAAGCTAGAGCCCTCTGGTAAGAAAGGTATATTTGTCAGGTATAGTGATTGCTCGAAAGCTTATCGAGTATATATACCTGGACAAAGGTACATTGAGGTCAGCAGGGATGTGATCTTCCATGAGGAAGTTGTGTTTCGTAAAACACTAGAGCTTTCAACGGAAGATGAAGTTTCTCCACTTGAGTTTCCAGATTCAGAAATTCAAAGGGAGGAAGAGGAATTTGAGGATCAAATTCCAAATGCACCTGAGGACACTGAAAGTCCACCAAAAGAACTACCAGAAGTTCCTCCTTCCAAAAGGAGACCTGCTTGGTACCGCGAGACAGTGCAAGAAGGCGAGAAGCATAAAGCTCCTCCAGGGACTTTCAGAGAAAGCATAAAACCACAGAAGTATTCAGGTCTTATGAGCCAGCTTATCCATGCAGAACCTTCATCATACAAAGAAGCAGCAAGTAAACAGGTATGGGTTGATGCCATGATTGAAGAGTACAAAAGTCAATCATGAAGAATGATGTTTGGGAAGTTGTTCCTAAACCAACAGGAAAGTTAGTAGTGACTTCCAGATGGCTTTATAAAATCAAGCATGCTGTTGATGGCAGTATAGAGAAGTATAAAGCTAGATTCGTAGCTCGTGGCTTTACTCAGAAAGAAGGCATCAACTATGATGAGACATTTGCTCATGTTGCCAGGTACACTACCATCAGAACCATCATTTCACTTGTTGCAGTATTCGGATGGAAGTTACATCAGATGGATGTAAAGACGACTTTCCTCAATGGTAAGATTGAGAAGGAAGTTTATATTGAACAACCTAAAGGTGTTGTGACTCATGGGAAGAAGACCCATGTGTGTAAACTAAAGAAAGCCTTGTATGGACTGAAACAGGCTCCGAGAGTCTGGTATGCCAGAATGGATGGATTTCTCCACAACTTGGCGTTTTCCAGAAGTACAGTTGATTCTAACTTGTACTTTAAGGTTGTTCATATCATGTCTTGATACTTGTTTTATATGTAGATGACTAGTTTCTTACAAGTGACAAACAATTGATAGACCAGTGTAAGAGGGAGCTTACCTCTGAATTCAAAATGAAAGATCTCGGATTGATGCATTACTTCCTTGGCTTGGAGTTCTGGCAAAATCCAAGCGAGATCTTCCTAACACAAGGAAAGTATGCAATGGATATCTTGCAGAGATTTGGGATGAAGGACTGAAAGTCCATGAGCGTACCCATGATTACCAAATTGACAAAGTTGCGAGACTCGGCCACCAGTTCACAGAGTGTGGACTCTACTTTGTACAAACAGCTTATTGGATCCTTGATGTATCTCATGCATACGAGACCAAACATCTGTTTCACAGTGAATGCACCGAGTCAGTTCATGTCCGATCCGAAGCACATACACTTGGTAGCAGCCAAACATGTACTCAGATATGTGCGAAGTACTATCACTTATGGGCTCAAGGATACTTCCAGCAGTGGAGTATTGTTATCTAGATATACAGATTCAGATTGGGCTTGCAGTGCAATTGACTGAAAAAGTACCTCTGGTTATTACTTCAGTATAGGATAGAACTCTTGATCCAGCAAGAAGCAAGGTTCCATTGCCCAGAGTACAGCTGAGACAGAGTATATTGCTGCAAGTGATGCCTGCAAGGAAGCAGTTTGGCTCAAAAAACTTGTATCAGATATGTTCGGGGGAAAGCTTGACTCAACGATCATCCATTGGGATAATCAAAGTTGCATAAAGCTTTCGGAGAACCCAGTGTTTCATGATAGATCGAAACACATTGAAATGAGGTATCATTTCATCAGAGACCTAGTGCAGAGAGGNATATATCTTGACAAAGCCTATGTCAGCATCAAAGTTCGTGTGCTTTCGTGACAAGCTTGGTATGCCAGAGAATGCCTCTCTCGCTGAAATGGAGTGTTAATTTTTCTGAGCAGCATCAAAAGCCATTCTCTTAAGAGAATGGGGACACCTGGTCCAGGACCACAGTGTGGACTCAACCTAGTGTTGAGTGATCGTTTTGTTGAATGATGATATCTAGTCCTTGACTATGATATGGACCCAGCTCTGCCCTGGGGGGACTCAACCCTATGTTGAGTGACCATTATGGTGAATGGTAGACAACTGGCCCAGGACCACGATGTGGACCATTCTAGTACTGGTAGACTCAACTTAGTTCTGAGTAGCCATTCTCTTAAAGAATGGAGACGCTTGGTAAGTTACCAAGTATTTGACCTAGGGTCAAATTATGCAACCCATGGCTAAGGCACCTGGTCTGTTACTAGGAAGGCACTATAAGCCCTAGACTAGGTCTAGGCATGTGTGACACTCTGACCCTTGATTAATGGGCTTTGTGTTTTTCTCCAAGACTTAGCTACCCTTGGTTAAGATACCCTAATACCTGATCTCGGTGTCACACAAAGTATGAGATAAAAGCATTAGTAACTCTCTTGGTTTATGATGATGTACTTTGAATAAAAAATAAATGACCACGGGGGCACTTGAAGAAGGCTAAAAGCAAAAGTCAAAAATACATAAAGACTTTTGGACCACAGGTAAAAGTCAAAAATACATAAAGACTTTTGGACCACAGGAAAATGACCATAGGTAAAAGTAAAAAATACATAAGGACTTTTGGACCACAGGTAAAAGTCAAAAATACATAAATACTTTTGGACCACAAGAAAAGGACCATAGGTAAAAGTCAAAAATACATAAGGAATTTTGGACCACAAGTAAAAGTCAAAAATACATAAGGACTTTTGGACCACAGAAAAAGGACCACAGGTAAAAATACATAAGGACTTTGGTAAAAGTCAAAAATACATAAAGGACCTTTTGACTACAAAAAGGCTAAAGGTAAAAGTGAAAAATAGAAAAGAATAAAATATTAGTATTTTGTTCTTTCTAATTTTGGTCCACTTACAGGTGACTCAAGGATATAAAAGAAGATCAATCCATTTCATTATTACATACACACTTGCTCTCACAGGTACAGCTGCTCAAGTTTGAAGAAGACGTTTTTGTTATTGTGCCCTAGCATGGATGAGTCTAGCTAGGGCATCGTCATCCATTGAAGACAAACCCTAAGCTAGGGCTTCTTTATCTTTTTACTGTTTTAAGGGTTTCTACTCAAACCCTTCATTAGATCCGGGTAGCCACCATCAGATCCAGGCAGCCATCTCCAGATCCAGGAAAATCTATTTCGGCAGCTTCCTCTTCTTCATGGGCTACCTGCATTTCTCCTTGGGCAGTCGTACAGTTCTGGGCAGCCTGCTAATTTGGGCAGGAGAGAGAAAATTAGGGCAGTTGGCCCTAATTCGTGAAAAAAGCCAATTTGGCATTTTTTATATATTTGGAAATTAATCTTCTAATTTTGTGGTTTAAACCTGTTGGGGTTTGTGGAACTTTTTGAAGAATTTTAGTCATCTCATTTACGAGATGAGTTACTAATGTTTTTTTGGGGTTTTGTCCTTTAAAGGTATCCCCAATGAAAAACTCTTGTGCCCATTGTGTTGATGTGATGAATGTTGTTTTACTACACTTGTCATTTGTTTAAAGTTAGTCTGCAAAAATTTTAAGTATTCAAGCTAATGCTAAAATTCAACAGGCTTATCGCTGCTCTCCCCAACAGCGTGATCTTCTCTCTTGTTGCAGCAGTGTGGCTACCCTCCCTTGCAGCATGAATGGTTTGTCTTCACTCGGTATGACTATGGGTCACTGCCCAAGGTGAAGTTTATCTCTGATTGTGTGTCACTGCTCCGTATGATTGTGTATCTCTGCATAGCATGACTGTACTAGGTATGGCTGTGCTTCTAAATTGATTAAAGAATCTAAGGTATGTTTACTTCTGCTTTAACTCTCTCTCTCTCTCAAGGTACGTAGCTTGGATTTGTTTACCCAGATTGACTTGTCTTTTCTGTGACAAGATCAAACTTAAAAGTATCTGAGTATAAGGCTGATTCAAATAATGGTTATGATTCTTTAGCATTGTTATCTTCTGTACATTATTTATTATTTTGTTACTGTACATGGAATTTGGTGAATCATCTCAAGGATCAACTTTAACGCAGTGACCAACAAAGTGTTAAAGTTGACCAACTTTAACACAGAGACCAACTAAGTGTTAAAGTTGAAAGAGATGAAAATTATGTTTAATTTTATTGCAGATCAAATTTATTGAAACTAGTACTATTCTGAATCTAACTTTGTTCTGTTTATGCATTGAAGTATATTTATTCCTATTAAATATGAACCTAACGTTAAATTTCAACAAGTGATCCATCCGAGATTTACCTTTAGCGGAGTTGATTGTTGGTCGCTTTATTGGATAAATCTTTGTGTTTTATGTTTAGTTTGTAGATTTTGTGTTCTTCCGCATCTGAAATCATAACTTCCTTGTTTATGTTCATTTTGACCCTATCGTTGGTCAAAATTACTTTTATAATTGGAGTGTCGATAAGGAGTTTTTATTATTCGCTTTTCTACTGGATTGACTTCTTTTTGAGTTGTGATGAGGACCGAATTTGTTTTTGTTTCTTCTTCATCAACTTGAATTTGTTTTTTTTAAGAGTCTAGAATCCTTCTAGATTTGCGCACTCTAAATCTCCTCTAACCTTTCGTCTAGCAAAGGTTTTTCCTCTTTTAACTTCTTGATTTGTTCCTCTAGTTCTTGATTAAAATTTCTCAGGTGTTGGTTTTCCTTCCCTTTATCCAGTAGTTTTCCTTTGGTATCTTCGTTTGATTGTTCTGTCTTCTTAGTACCTTTTAACTTCCTGATTTTTCCAATTAATGTCTTGTTATGGTTTCTTAACTGATATATTTCTTCAGTGTTATTTGATAACATGCTTTTGACAGTTGTAATCTCCAAATTGTGCGCCTTTTTAGTGTCGTCCTCTTTCTGTTGGAGTTCTTTAATCTGTTGCTCAAGGTGACAATTCTCTTCTTCTTGGCATCTTACTTTTGTCAGAATTTGTGTGATTTTGTTATCTTTATCCTTGATGATTTTGTTTAATCATCTTATTTCTTCTTTATTTTCGGCCACTTCCTTCATGATTTTTTGGTTTTGTAGTTCTTGATTGGGATATTTTTCACTCATTAATTCCTTGATTTGAGTAATTAATGTCTCAATTCACTTTTTTAGATAACAATTCTCTTGCTCTATTATTATTATTATTTAATATTAAAAATAATAATTTTTTTATAATAATAAGGTTTATTATTATAAAAATTTAATATTTTAAAATTATGGTTTAAGACGTTAAAGGAGGAGAAGGTATAGCTCGAGATGGGATACGGACGAGAATAGGTAAGAGATGGGAGATGGTTGGAGATGATAGTGTGTGGGAGGTAAGCGACGCTAAGGCACTGGAAGGGATACTACACAGGCAGAGGAGGAAGAAGGTGGAGGATGGAGTAAGAAGGAGGAAGGTGAGGGCGTTGGGGGGCAGCTAAAGGGAGGAGATGGAAGGGACGCGGTACAGGAGGGCAGGTAGGCAACATAGGAGTGGTGGGTGCAGGAGTTAGTGGACGACTGCAATGAGGAGTCTGCGATGGAGAATGGTGGATGAGTGGGAGGGCGCACGGTGAGGAAGAACAGTGGGGCTAGAAGGGAGTCGCAATGTGGATGGGGAGTAGCGTGGGCATGGAGGGTGCAATAGGGGAGCTACAGGTGGATGAGGATGAATGGCGCGAGGAAGATTGGAGGAAATGGATGGGCTTGCAGACGGGTAAGATGGATGGTGTGCAGGATTTGGGGGGGAGAGCGCAGTGGCAGATCGGGGTGCGAACGGATGGATGGATGCAGTGGTGGAGCGGGCATGGTGGGTTATGGAGAGGCACAGACAGAAGTATGTGGAGAAGTGCGTGGGAGGAACAAGTGAGAGGCTAAGGGGAGTTGAAGGAAATGTGATGCGTGGAGTGGAGAACGTGAGGGCAAGGGGGGAGTGTGAGGAACGGTGTTTATGTGCCTAGAAATTTTTCCATTATTTTTTAAGTTGGCCAAAGGCCGAGTTCAAAGAGACTCTGAGATGATAGCCAAAGGCTGGATTAGGCAACCAAGCTCTGATACCAATGAAGCATAAAAGCTTCTTAACTCCCGTAATATTTCTAAAATTCCCATAGGTATTCGGTAACCCACATTGTGACAAGGAAAATAATATATTGATGAAAAAAATGATATTACAATGAAAGGGAGGCTTGTATAAATACCCACACAGGGGTTTCCTTGGTAACGAGACATAACCTTTCATAAGATGTCTCTTCCTTACATTTAGTTATTAATATTTTATTTATTATTTGTTTATATTTATTTATTTATGTATGTAACAGAGACTATTCCAATTAGTGAACAAAATTGCCAATAGGATTGAGTAAGAAGTGAGCCATGCATGTGAAACCAAGGTTGGCCTATAGAAATAGGGCCGAAGGTGCACAAAATCACTAAGGTAAGAAAGAACCCTATACCTAGGACGAATTGTAGCTATCAAAGACACCAAAGTGGGGGCAAAGCTAGGACAAATTGCGACATTAGAAGAGTAGTGCACCTATTTACACGCAAGACAAAGAAGTTGAAGAGTAATGATAATAAGGTACTTTATTATACATTGTAGTTGTAACTTTATAATCATTTGATGACTTGGGGGGGGGGGCACAAAAGTGACTATATTTGTCATAGACATTAGTCACTTAGGTTGTCATAGTACATGAGTTAGGTAAAAGAGATGGTGTGCATTGTAACGTGCCCCACTCTTTTCCTTCATTCAATATGGAGTAGAGAATTGGAGTTGTGTTGTATTAAGGATATTGTTTTCAAAGTTCTTTGTCTCATTGGGAAAGAGAGACATTTCTGGGCATTTCCAAATTATAACAGAAACTAATGTCTCCATTTCTGCACTGTCTCCTTTTCAAATCTTTATGTTCGATTACATTCTTTGATAATTCATGTGTTGGCACAGATCCAATCTATGACAAGAATGACAACGCATATATATCAATGTTTCAAACATTTATACACATCATGCAAGGTCAAATAATGAACCTGAATACACTGAAGCAACTTGGAAGGAGCAATTACAAAGAAAAAATGAGAAGAAATTGAACAAGTTGTGGGCATTAAGCTGACAACTATGCAAGCAAAAAATTATAAAATCCTCTTAGTCAAGTGGAAGGGTTTACTAGATTTAGACAATACTAGGTTAAATGAAAAAGAATTGACAAAATATAGTAGAAGTAATCTGACATATATCATGTGTTCGGAACCAAGATGTTTAAAACACTGTTCAAGAACTCAACAAATCTGACCTGCAGGGTCAAACTTGACTTGGTCTCAACTGAGCAGATTCAATACAGTTGCAAGCTTGACTGCCTAGATCAAGCTCTAACCTTGAGTATTCGCAGAGATTTTCCCTACTCAATGAATTTGAGTCGTGAACTTATGGGGAAAATAGGAGTTTGAGTCATGCATGAACCTAAGGGGGAACAACGCATGTGCATGCAAATGTAGAGATAAGGCACAATACAAGAGGAGTTAAGAGCAAGACCATATGTGCACATGAAGATAAAGCAAACTAATGCATAGATAAACACGATATCCTTGCAGGAAAATACAAGAAATTGAGACATACATATAAGAATTGGAAAAAAGGCAACATGAGATCTGCATGAAGAAAATAATAAACTATTTTCAATTTTGGCTAAGGTCAGCTTTACTTTATGGTAAGTTTTGATAAGTTAGTGATATTTATCTCAATGGTAGATAATAATGAGGAATACTAATTAAAAAAGACGTAATGTACAGGTACTTCTAAAGGAGAGGGGAAAGGGATGGTTATAAAGAAGAACTTTGTTAGTCTAGTACAAAGTGCTTTAAAATGATCAAGCTTTGAGATCAGATTTAATTGTGTTGTGAGATGAAGTTTCCTTCTTACAGTACTACAATGTTTGTAGAACTGATGTCAGAATCCATATCCTATGGATAGAGCAGCAGCAATTCTAGTAAATAAGGAGGAAGGTGGTGAAACAGAGACTGATAAGAAGCTTGCCTACCCAGCCAAAGGTTCAGTCGGTTGTCAATCTATTGGAAATTTGTATTTGTCAACGTAGAGAGTGGAACTGTGGGGAGCAAATATATGCAAATGGTGGGAATCGATGAAAAGGGCAGTGGCTCCTCTTTTGCAGTTAAACTTTTCAAGAAGGTGATGATTGACATAGATCACCAAGGCTACCATGAGAAAAACCATTAGCAGGTAAACTGTGATGATTAAAAATCCATAAGCGGACAGTGTGGACCTCCCGAGCCATGGGAAGAACACAGATGACTGCGAGGTATGGAGTTATGGGTATGCAGCTCCATGTGTTGAGCTTATGTTTAATAAGGAATGCATGTAAAAAAGTACATCTACATACCGGAGGCGTGATTCGATATTCTGGTTTTATTGCAACTCGGATGCCCGTTCCTGCTGCAAGGATATACATCATGTTCCAAGTTTAGACCCTCAGAAAATGCAATACAGAAAGACGTATTATTATAATTTAAGCGTTTCCTGGCTTCTTTCATTTGATTTTCATTACAGAAAGATGCAAACAAGAATGCATGAAAAGTGAAATAATGGCAGCTGCTGCAGATATTAGAGCAGGAGTTCCTTGAAATTTTTTAAATAATGAACAATAACCAGAATATGCATATTTTACTTTTTTTTACTGTATTTGTACCCAACATCAATCGTGCTATGGAAAGTCGGCTAGAATTATTATATACAGGAGGCACTGTCCAATTCTATCAAATTCGTTGAGAGAGGAAACAGGAAATGGGGCAGAAAATAGGGAATTGGCGATAACTGATGCTAAATGGTACATGTTTCATTGCAAATGGTATTAATATGAAAAACCAAATTACATCTTAAAGGGTTGAATTGGGTTAATTATGTAAACATACGAAATAATAAAAAGCATCTGCTGCTTACATGAAGACGATGAAGAAACTGGGACTGGAGGCGGAGGCCTGTTCACAGGTGGACCAACGGGCTGCCCAACCGTTGGATAGTAAGAAGAAGGACCGGGTCCAGGGCCATATGGAGAGACTCCGGCTCGATCATATGGTTGTCTGTAGATAGGTCTGGAGCCATCATATGCAGTAGTAGCGGTGCCTCCCATGTGACCTCTCGAAGATCCGCCTCCTTTCCTGTAGTCGTAATCCATCACTACAGGTTTGCTGTTCGATGAATTGGGGCTATGGATACTCTCAAATTGCACAAGATTATGCGCCTACACTTATCAGGAACCACGCCAATGGAAACCCTCGTCTTTCGTATGTGACCTCGTTCTAATATTCTAGAGCTAGAGAAAATCTCAATTATCCAGTAGAAAGGATTTTTCCTTGACGAATCTCCGCGCGAGATAATCAGGGTAGGGGGCTCGCGAGCGAGAATAAATCTCAATTATCCAGTAGAAAGGACTTTTGCAAATTTCCGCGCGGGATAGCCAGGTTAGAAGGGCTCCTGAGCTAACGTGGAGTAGGAATGAAAGGAACACTGGTTATCTCTGATTTGCCGTGTACTTTTCTTGCTTCATAGACAAAAAAGAGAGTCGGAACTCTTTTTTGAGATCGGAGCTTTATGAACTTTGGAAGCGCGTAGAGTAAACATTCGACGATTTCGCCTTTATATATATATTTTTTCACATCATTTTTTTGCACGGTTGGCTTTGTTAAATAAAAATTTTGTTAGGAACTAGATCAATTTTAAACCTTATTGATTTAAATGGTAAAAAAAATGTATATCTCAAAAAATTGGATTCCTCTATATGCTTATAGACCAGCTTAGTTCCATATAAAAGGGGATTTACAAGAGATCAAATCTCTTAAGATGCAAATCCTTTTTTATAATGGAAAAATCCAATGTTTATAGTTTTAGTTTATCTTATGTTGTTATATATATATATATATATATATATATATATATATATATGTAATTATAAATCATTTAAATTTAATTTAAGTCGATATGTTATTTTTAATAATATTTTTTTTTTTATAAAGAACACGTGTCAACTCTAGGATTAATAGGATTAACACGATTAACACAGAAGGAGTTACATATTGCGCTGTAAAATGCACCTCTTAGATGCAATAAAGAGAAAGTTGTGTTGCAGCGTATTTATGCTAAAATGATGTAGAAGTAAAAAAAATACTAACATGGCCATATAATGCATAAGACGCGTTGAAGCACTAGCTAATAAAGGTCCCATAAGCCGGTGAACGGTTAACTTTTATTATACCATGGTTGGAGCCCTAAATTTTGAGCTAGCGAAGGCATCACACTTTCGGTGCTTGGTGCTTCCATCAGAGCTCTAAATTTTAGTGAGCGGAGACATGGCACTTATCATGTCATCGGGGGAAATTAAATTTAAGATATTTCTTGCCAAATGAGGGTTCAATTTCGAGAAGCAAAAGGAGTGTCGAGAAGGTTGTAGTCTTCAGTTATGTATTATGTCTTTCACATGGCTTACAATACGATGTGCTTGACGACAGATAACATGTTCTCTTCCAAGTGGCGGAGATTGATGGTCTGGCATAAGCTCATTAGATATTTAGAGAACATCAACTTTAAAATCTCAATGGCCTCGATTGTCCCTCGGGTGGAGATCAAACCGAGGGAATTGACATCTTGCTTGTGTTGGTCAATGCTCTGTAGTAAGTGGTGACGAGGTATTGGAGCTCTGAAGTGTATCTACAACATGAGTATGTGGACCTTTAAAAATAACATATTATTATTATAATATAAGTCATATGGTTGTTGTATCTCTCATTCATTTGTGGCACATGAAAATGCTTGACTCAATTATAAATATAAACGAGAGATAGTTTGATAGTTTGATTCAATTATAAATATAAACGAGTAAAATGTAGAGAGATAGTTTGATAGTTTGATTCAATTATAAATATAAACGAGTAAAATGTAGAGAGATAGTTTGATTCAATTATAAATATAAACAAGTAAAATGTAGAGAGGTAGTTTGATTCAATTATAAATATAAATGAGTAAAATGTAGAAATAGTTTGATTCAATTATAAATATAAATAAGTAAAATGTAGAGAGAGAGGTTGATTCACTTATAAATATAAATGAGTAATATGTAGAGAGATAGTTTGTTTTACTATTTGTTTTACATATTATACTAATGGAAGATGGTTTGATATTTGATTAAACTTGAAAATATATAGTCTTTTCAATATCGTCTCTTTATTATTAAGAAACGTAATAATCTAGGTGATAATATTAGCCAAGATAAAATATAAGTACAAGTTACTAGGTGCAAGCCTGAGAAGTGATGATTAATACTATGTAATTCATTTTGATAGTCTCAATCCTACTTCTTCATCCTTGTGAACATCACCGAATATAATGAGTGTTAAGTGGACTATTCAAAACCATGAGAAATTGATCAATTACAACTATACTCATGGGACATGGGTCATAGCTTAATGACTTACAGTACACAAATAATCCTAAAATATGATATATCATATGTTGGCTTTCGAAAATCCCTATACCTAAATACACTTTATTGTGTTTCCTTTCATCAAAATAAAATGAAAAACATATGTATTAGTTTAAAGAATTTATAATTGTGATTACCTTCCACTTAAAAGTAAATGTTAAGAGTTCGTAGTCCAAAATATAAGTAAACCTTTTAGCTTTTCACTGATAAAACTTGAGAATATAGCCTCTTTAATATTGTCTTTAATATTATATCTTAATTGTCAAGAAACCTAATAATTTATATTAATCAAGGTGGATCTAATAATTGATATTAATCAAGGTGGATCTAAGTATATGTTATTGTATTAATATTGTGAATAGACTAATTTCCTAAATAAAATTTGGAAAGTAAGGAGATATTAAAACATTATTTTTAGATAGTTACACTTAACATTGATACTACAATATAACCCAGGGTCAACAAAGGAATGGTTATAAGATCTTCTCACTCTCCTACCTTTTTTTTTAACAGAAATGGTTGAATGGTTTTTTATTATATATAAAAGAAGGAGGATACAGAATACATATAGGATTTCTCCTGTAACATGACAACATCCATTACACCTTGTTCATCCTTCTCTAGCTTGTAGATATCATGAAAAATGCCTAAACTATGGAAGCTATATCTTCTTACATATTGCCCAAGCAATAATACGTAGATGCAAAACATTGCATAAACAAAGCAGAGTTAAGGTATCCAAATGTTTTCAAGAGTGACGTTATCCTTTTCTAAAACACCGCAACGCAAAACAACCCCTTTATTAGCCATGATATTTGCCTAATGATTTTGGCCTCTCAAAACATGAAGGAAGTTAATTGATTTAAATTCCTTGACTAGACAGAAGAGGATGTGATGCATCTTGGAGGAGAGACTCTTCCAGTTTCTAGAGATATTTCTTGCTTCCCTATTGACAATTAGGGAATCTCCTATGGCGCTCATTTCCTCAATCCCCATATCTTTGGCTAGCTCCAAACCTTTAATTAAAGTGATCCATTATGCGCCATCATTCGTTTCTCTCCCAATGCCCCAGGCGTATTCTTTTTGCTTGTTCCCCTTGGAGTCAAAGATTACTCCACTTGTGCCTACTAGCCCTAGATTTCCTTTCGAGGCACCGTCAAAGAACAAAGATCTGCTTCCTATCTTTGTCCACCAATCTTGAAATTATTCATTGATCATCCTCATTTGTCAGCTTGAAAGTCTTGGCTTCTTTGTGGGGTTTAACCAGGAACGAGGGGAAGGATGTCAAAGGAGGTCGAACATCCATGCTCTTTCTTCAACTGTTAGAGGTTTCTTGTTTATGATTTTCATTCCTCTCGTGGATAAAGAGTCCACCCAAAGGGCCTTTGTCAAGGCATAAACCTTATTAGTGCTTGGGGGTAGTCCTTTGAAGATTTCCTTGTTTCTCGTGGTCCAAATTTTCCAGCAAATGAATCTTTGGAGAGCTTCCCATGCTCTAGCAAAGTCCAGCTTCTGGTTGAAAGAACCCTGGTAGTAATCTTTCTAGTTGAAAACTAGATCATTCCAATTCGTTGGCATTGTAATATTCATCTTTAAATCTATGAGCACATTACTCCAAACTTTCTACGTGAATTTGCATTTAGTGAAAACGTGCTCCAGGATTTCTTCCTCCTCTTTACACAGGATGCAACGTAGTGACCCTACGATCCCTCTCTTCCTCAAATTCTTAGTTGTGAGAGTTTTACGACGGGTAAGGATCCTGTAAAAGACGTTGGCCTTTGGCAAACCATTCCAGCTCCAAATTTTATTCCACCTGTTGTATTTTATGAACTTGTTTTTGTTTTTATAAACCAAACGATAACCTTCCTTCAACATGTATGAACCCGTCTTTCCCCAACCCCGACTGTCTGTAATGTTTCTGTAAAATGGAGCTTGCCCATGCAAAAGCGAAAGGAGTGCTTTGTAATCAGTTTGAAGTTGTGTTGGAAGTTCAAGGTTCTTCCACCCTTTCCATCTACCACTAATTGTCAAGGCAGATATATCGTAGAGAGTGTTGATGTTGTTGTAATCAAACCAAACCTTCGACTCATTTAATTCCTGGCGAAAGTTAGCTGGGGAATTCAAACCAAGTCTATCATGCCAGATCTTGATTCGTATTCCATTCCCTGATGTCTAATAAATATTTTCTTGGATTATGTACGCTGCCTTTTTGCAAAGATCCCAAATAAGAGACCTAGCTCTGCTCATATTTATATTCTCAGCACATTTTCTTCTGTTGCATGCCATGTAATTTTTCTAAAGGGCCTTTTTCCACCAAGCATTTTCACCAGAGATTACTCTCCATAAAAATTTTATGTCGAGAGCTAAGTTCATGATTTGAGGATCTCTTACTCCTGCTCCACCACATTGATTTGGATTGCACATGGTGTCCCACTCTATCAAATTGATTTTTTTGTGTTCGTAGCCTTGCCTCCTTACCAGATAAATTTCCTGATTTCTTTATTGATTTCCTGTATAATTTGATTAGGTGCTAATGATATTGAGCAGACATAAATCAGAAAGGCAGAGAGGATGGATTTTATAAGAGGATGGATTTTATAAGAACTGATTTTCATGTTGGGTTGAGCCATCTCGTTCCCCAAAAATTGATTTTTTTATTTTATTTTGTTGATCATACCATGCAAGTCTGCCTTTTTCTTCCCCTTTAATATGGGAATTCCCAAATAAATGAATGAGTTCCAAACTGTTAGTCCCTCGAATCCAAGGTTTCTTGATATCCTCGCCATGGTTATAGGGAGGCAAATCCATAAATTTTGATTTAAAAGCATTAATCTTACCATATGATGCTTTGAGGAAGGTGGAGAGAACTCTTTTGAACCTTTCTGTTATGACCGTGTACGCGCCCCCAAGCAAAATGGTGTCATCAGCAAATTGTGCATGGTTTTAAGGTCTGACTCCTCTGCAATTTTCATGTTATGTATCTAAGTATTTAAGAACAATTATTTTAAATATTAAATGTAATATTACTTAGCTAATCGTAGGGTCATGCCATTCCATTGAAATAATGTGCTTAGACCTATAAAAGGTCTTCTCTCTTATTGTAAAAATCCATCATTCACTTATTACTATTCTTTGTGGTTAATTCGAGTTGGGTGGGTTTCAATTACGTTCACTCCAAGTGGTGCCAGAGCCATGTTTGGATCCTTGAACTCTGCCATTCATCGGCTCCACCACCTAGTTGCTCCATCCCTTCCCCTTCCTCACCCTCTTGCCACTTCTCCCATCACCTTTGTGCTTCCCTCATTGTCCAATCCCTCGCTCTTCCCCCACACAATTCCACCTAATGTGTCCCTCTTCTCACGCAGCTCTTCAACAACTCTACCAGCCACACTCGCCTTCACTGTCGTGTCCACTCCTACCTTCATCTCCCCCTCGCGCACCGCTCCACGCCCACCTACATCTTCCCACATCTTCCCCCTCTTTCCTCGAGCTCTTGCACGCGCTGCCTTTATCCCAATTCACCCTCCCAAACCATATTCTAATCTGCCTTTCCACCTCCCTCTCAATCACCTTCCTTCCCATCGTCCTCCCTTCTCCATAACCACTTGCTCCTGGTCCTCCCACCTACTACACTCCTCTCCCTACTCCTTGCAGTGCCCTCCCCATCCTCCTCACCATGCCCTTGCTCAGCCTCCATTTTCCCACCTCCATGTAACCTGCATAAAAGCAAAAATTAAATATTATACTATTGTATTGTAATATTTCAAATTTTAGTTTTTTATTATTATTAAACAAAATAATAAAATAAAGATTGTTATTATATAATAATTAATTATTATATTTAAAATCTCGCCATCTTTAGTAAACAAAAAAAAATCCTCGGTGTACAAGGAGTATGTCAGAAATGAAGGAAATTAAGGATAGAATGGAGGTTTTGGAAAGAAACCAAGCCCATGATTCTAAAAATCTTGAAGGTTTACACTCAAGGCTTGACCAAATCGAAGCAGAACTACACAAAAGGAAAAACAAATTATTAGAAATTGTCAAAAAAGAAGTCCACGAAGTTGTATCTTGGGAGATGGAAGGAGTAAAAAGGGATATCTCAGTAGGATTTGAAACCGGATTAAGCAAACTCAAGCAATATTTAGAAGAAACAATTACCACATTAGTTGGCATTGTGTCAAGGAAAGATCAACCATCCTCAAGTTCAAACCATCATAAGGAAATTCCTCCCAAAGGGGAAATCCCATAAGAAGAGATTGGTCACGATCATCCTCCACATCCTGAACAACCACTCTCTCCTCCAAAACTACCAATAAATGGATATCAAATGAAACCCAATTTAGAATTGTCAAAATTCAATGGCAAAACAAAACGGAGCATGGCGTGGATCAACAAGGCAAAGGAATTTTTCTCCATACATAATATCACATCCGAAAAAAGAAATGATAAAATATGCCTCAATGCAACTAGAAGATCGGGCATACAACCGGTATATGTGGTGGAAGGTTACAACACGGACAACTAAGCTCAATTGGAACATGTTCAAAAACAACTTCTTTAAGAGGTTTGATTATTTAAAATAAAAACACTTCTTGGAAAAACTCACCAAACTGCAGCAGAAAGGTGACGTTGATGAATACACCGACGATTGGGAATCCCTAGCGACATGTGTGCCGAAGCTCAAAGAGAATCAACACCTATAAAATTATGTGTATGGACTAAAACCCTATATCAGGGATGAAATAGAGCTACTAAATGTCTCAATCTTGGACAAGGCGAGACCCAAGGCAAAAATCGTTGAGGAAAAAATAAAAAAGACGTGAAACATGAACCATGATAAAGATTGCAGGTTCGTCCAAAATACCAAAATTGACACCAAATACCAGCCACCACATCTAAGAAGTGACAACAAACCCACTTCAGAAGTCCAACGAATGAAAGAAGAAAAGTGCAAATATTGCGGAGAAAAGTGGGACCCAAGACACAGATGTTTGAAAAAAGAGACCACCAAGAACCTATATCAATGTGAAGCAGAAGAGGAAGGAAAGTCAGACAACAAGGAATCTGACATAGAAGAAACATGTGACATCCAAAATCCTCCGTCAGATTCAGAAGATGGAGAAACACCCAAGATATTGATCCCAACCATAACAGGAATACACCAATCACAAACAATAAAAGTTAAAGGGCATATAAAAAATAACAATGTTGTCGTCCTATTTGACACAGGAAGTACCCATAGTTTCATTGGCGTGAGTGTTGCAAAGAGGCTTAACCTTTTCATATTTCCAGTACCTAACATGAAGGTAATGGTCACAGATGGAAAGAAGATCGAAAAAGTGGGAAAATGCCACAAAGTTAAGCTGCAAATACAAAACTATAACTTTGAGTCAAAATTTTATGCAATACCCTTAGGAGGAGTTGATGTAGTATTAGGAATTCAGTGGCTGCAAACACTAGGTACCTACTCAACAAACCACTAAGAACACTTTATAAAGTTTAAGTGGCAAGGAGAAAACTACAAGTTGTATGGGTTCCACCCCCCTCGCACACAAATTGTATCATCCCATAAAATGGAGAAGCTAATTCGAAAGGGAGCACCAACAAATGTTGTACAATGCCAAGAGATGGAATTATTAACTTCAGAAGGGGTTAAACTAGGTCAACCAGAGATCCAAGGACTAATCCAAAAGTACATAAAGGTATTCAAAGATATCCCCATGGAGTTACCACTAGAAAGGAAAATCGAGCATGTCATCAAAATC
This sequence comes from Pseudotsuga menziesii, assembly GCA_001517045.1. Classification (NCBI taxonomy): domain Eukaryota; kingdom Viridiplantae; phylum Streptophyta; class Pinopsida; order Pinales; family Pinaceae; genus Pseudotsuga; species Pseudotsuga menziesii. The sequence continues at coordinate 79,728 of LPNX010944954.1, forward strand.
AAGTATGGATCAAGCCCCGTCAATGTTAAACCCTTTAGGTATCCACACCATCATAAGAAAGAGATTGAAAGATTAATCTATGATTTACTAAGGTGTGGAGTGATTACAGAAATTCGGAGTCCTTATGTTGCACCGATAGTACTGGTATGAAAGAAGGATGCGTCATTTAGGCTATGCATCGACTACAGACAAATTCACTATTCCATTTATCGATGAAATGTTGGATGAGCTTCATGGTGCAAGGTACTTTTCAAAATTAGACTTAAGGTAGGGATATTACCAAATCAGAGTAAGGCTAGAAGATGTGTCGAAGATAGCTTTCCGGACCCATGAAGGACATTATGAGTTTAAGGTAACGCCTTTTGGGCTAACTAATGCTCCAACGACATTTCAAGCAACCATGAATAACTTATTTCAGCCATTCCCAAGGAAGTTTGTACTAGTTTTTTATATGCCATCCTTATATACAGTAATACATGGAGGGACCATCTCGTACATCTAGAACAAGTACTCTCTATTTTAGAAGCAAATCAGTTACACGCCAAGATGTCCAAATGCACGTTCGGTAAGGAAGGAGTGAGCTATCTTGGTCATGTAATATCTAAAGAAGGAGTCAAGGTAGATCCAGAAAAAATCAAATCAACCACAGAATGGACCAAACTCACTAACATCTCCAAGTTAAGGGGATTCCTCAGGATAACAAGATACTACAGAAGATTCATCTGGAATTATGCGCACATAATCGCACCCTTATCCAACCTTCTAAAAAAGAATGCATTCCAGTAGAGTGAAGAAGCATATAAGTGTTTTGAAGCTTTTAAAGGAATTATGTCCTCCACACCTATACTAGCTACCCCAGACTTATCCAAACCATTTGTAATAGAATGTGATGCTTCAGGTTATGGGTCGGGAGCAATACTAATGCAAGATGAACACCCGATAGCCTTTGAGAGTAGGAAATTAAACAAGCGAGAGAAATTGAAGTCTACATACGATAAGGAAATGTTGGCAATTATGCAGGCATTAGCAAAGTGGCGACAATACCTCCTAGGGAGAAAATTCATGATCCACATAGACCACAATAGTCTTCAATACCCACTTCAACCGAAAACATTGTCCACAAAACAACATAAGTGGATAGAAAAAACCGGTGCTTTCGACATGGAAATAATACACAAAAAGGGGAAGGAGAATGTAGTTGTAGATGCACTCTCCATAAAAGATGAGGATATTACCTCCTACTCCATTTTAGTCACAATTCCAGAATTGTTAGATGAAATACGAAGCGAATACGCCAAGGACACAGAAACAAGCACCATAATTAACTATTCCAATCATGACCCCAAGTTTGAATGGAAAAATGATATCTTTTGGTATAAGGGGAGGATTTATTTAAACTCAAACTCTAAATTCAAGGTTAAGGTAATGAAGGAATCCTATGATTCATCAGCCACAGGACACACAAGATTCTTCAAATCTTATTATAATGCAAGAAGGTCATTTTTTGGAAGGGAATGCAAAAAGATATCCAACAATATGTGGTAGAATGCGACAAATGCCAATGGAACAAAAGCAGAAATATTTTAACCCCAGGGTTACTCCACCCCCTGCACATTCCAAACCAGAAATGGGAAGAGATATCAATGGACTTCATCGATGGGTTGCCTCCATCGGAAGGAAAGGACAAAATCTTTGTAGTGGTCGATCGATTAACCAAATTTGCACACTTCATGGCAATAAAAAAAATAGACACGACAAAACAAATTGCAGATATATTTTGGAAGAATATCTACAAATTACATGGCTTCCCAAAAGTCATTGTTAGCGACAGAGATGCAAAATTTAATGGAAAATTTTGGAGGGAATTTTTCAAACAAGTAGGCACATTGCTCAATATGATCTCATGTTACCACCCCCAAACAAATGGTCATACTGAAGTCATAAATAAATGCTTAGAATCCTATCTACGTTGTTTCGTAATAGATAAGCAAAACCATTGGTCTCAATGGCTACACCTATCAAATGGTGGTACAATTCAACATACCACAGATCCGCAAAAGTTACCCCCCTTCCAAGATTTATATGGGTATGAACCTCCAAATTGGAAGGAGTTAGTTCTAAACGACACTAATGTTCCGAAAGTAAGGAACCAACTTGATAAATCTAAAAAAACAATTGAATTACTCAAGGATAACTTAGTCACGGCACAAAACTGTATGAGAGAACAAGTAGATCAACGCAGAACCGAAAGAGAATTTGAAGTAGGAGACTGGGTGTTCATAAGACTCCAACCCTATAAACATGCATCTCTTAAATAAGGAGGAAAAAACAAGTTGGCCCCTAAGTTCTATGGACCATACCAGATCACCAATAAGATTAGTCAAGTTGCGTATAAATTACAATTACCTGATAGAAGTTGTATTTGCAATGTCTTCCATGTATCATGTCTCAAAAAAATGTTGGGGCAACATCAAATGATGCAAACAATACTTCCCATGTTAGATGATGAAGGAAGGGTCATTTTGGAACTAGAGATCATTGCAACCAGAGAAAGAAGCTGGAAAGAAGATTTCGTTCTCAAACACTCAAGGAATATCTCATTAGGTGGAAGAATTTTCCACATGAAGACGCATCAAGGGAGACAAAGCAGTTTCGTCAACAATATCCATCTTTACTCTTGCTTTGAGGACAAAGTGTTCTAAAAGACGGCAACAATGTTATGTATCTAAGTATTTAAGAACAATTATTTTAAATATTAAATGTAATATTACTTAGCTAAATGTAGGGTCACACCATTCCATTGAAACAATTTGTTTAGACCTATAAAAGGTCTTCTCTGTTATTGTAAAAATCCATCATTCGCTTATTACTATTATTTGTGGCTAATTTGAGTTTTGTGGGTTTTGATTACGTTCGCTCCAAGACGTTCGACCCTTTTCAAACCTTTAAGATCCCCATTGTCTTGTTGTTGCTGCAACTTTCTGCTAATGGAGTCAACGACCAAAAGGTAGAGATATGGAGACAGTGGGTAGCCTTGGTGGATGCCCCTGGTGGCTTGAAAGAACTTGGTTGGCCTACCATTTACCAATAGAGAAATCCAGGGGCTGCTGATGCAAGCCTTAATCCATCTAATGAACCTCATAGAAAAGGCAAACTTTGACATGATTTTGAATAGAAAGAAGTGATTTACTCAATCAAAAGCTCTAGCCATATCGAGATTTATAGCCATACCTTGTTGCTTGCATTCCATGTTGGAGTGAATTGCTTCCTGGACAATAATGATGTTGTCAAGGATTTGACACCCAACAACAAATCCTCCCTATATATCAGAGATTAACCTTCCCACGATTTTCTTCATTATTGTGGCCAATATTTTTAAAAGGATTTTGTATGAGGTATTACAAAGTGAAATAGGCATGAAGCGATCTATTGTCATGGGGTTTCTTTCTTAGGTATCAAGGCGAGAAAGGAAGAGTTTGTGCCCCCCCAACCTTGTCCCTTTTCCTCGTCCAATTTAGCATTATTTTTAGGTCTTCCTTGATGATATCCCAAGTTGATCTATAAAAATTGATGGTGAACCCATCAAGCTCGGGATCCTTGTCAGCTTGCAATGACCATATTTGGTCCCGAAATCCATAGTGGATTTTGATAAATCCTTGTTATCTTGTTCCAAAACAAGAGAAGGTATTTCAGAGAGGAGGCCAGCCTGTGCTAGGGGATCAGTCTCATCCTTGTCCATGTAGAGATCTCTAAAGTGTTGGAAAACATGAGCCTTAATCTCATCCTACTCCACCATCCTTTTGTCATCTTTATCCTTTAATTCTTTGATCATGCTGAAGCTGAGCCTTGCTTTTGTTTGCTTGTGGAAGTAATCTGTGTTACTATCCCCACCTTTTAACTAGAGTTGCCTAGACTTCATCCTCCATCCCTCTTCCTCACATCTAGTTTCATTGAGGATCTTAAGGTTCAAGTATTTTTCTTGACTGGTAAGAAGAAAGGTAATTTACTCATTCTCAATCTTGGATTGTAAGGCTGCAAGTCCAAATTGAAGCTGATTTTTCCTACTGCTAGGATTTTTATACTCTGATTTCACCCATCCTTTCAACTCATAGCATACATTTCTTAGCTTGTTCTCCTAAATGAAGCTAGGAGAACCAACACAAGACAAGCTCCAAGAATTTTTAATTAAACCCATGACTTTTTCCTCATGAAGCCAAGAGGAGTTAAAACGAAAGGGAATGGGGCCAAGGTTTGCAGAGGTGGAGAGCACTAAGGAGAATGACTTGTGATCCGAATCCGAAGAGGGTAAAGCAAAGGAAGTGGGAAGGAGATATTTTTGCAGGAAGGAAGTGCTTACCAAGAAACGGTCAAGCCTAGCCGCAATGTATCCCACACCCAGCCTTCTATTACTCCAAGTATACTTCCCATTTTTTAATGGAGGATCTAGAATATCCAACTCATATATCAAGTCCTCCATGTTTTCCCCATAGGAATCTCTTATTCTAGAGCCCCGTCTTTTCTCTGATTGAGCTTTGGTAGCATTGAAATCACCAACAATTATGAGTTATTTCCCTTTCAGATCCTCTTTTAGAACAACGAGGCTATTCCAGAACAATTGCTTGTCTTTGTAATGTGTTGGACCATACACATTGCATACATAATTAACATTTGGATCATATTTTTCCTAAAACTCAGTGAGGAGCCAGTGTTGGTTTTCCTTAACATTTTTTATGACATACTTACTTGAGAAAAAGGTTGTTATTCCTCCCGAGGCACCTTTGGAGCTTATAGTGTTTCCCTGGATGTTTGTCCAAAAGAGATGTGAAAGCGCCAAAACTTCCACATCACTCATTTTTGTCTCTTGGATAAGCATGATGTATAGCCTTTCAGATTTGATGATTTTTTTTAATGCTTCCACTTTGTTTCTTCCGCCCAGCCCTTTGCAATTCCAAGAGACAATTTTCATTACTTCTTGGTTGATTGAGGCCCTTCTCTAGACCTTCCATCCACTTTCCCTATATTTTTGGGGTTTTGAAGGAGCTTTGTTTCCTCAATGCTTCGTTGCCTTCCGAGTTCCAGTTCTCTCTCTGCTTCCTGCTCTTTGTGGTATCTTTGTGACTTTCTTCCTCTGGTGTTTGGGACTGGTTCAAGAATCTCCTGTGACCCATTTGAAAAAGAGTCAGGAGAGAGGGAAAATAAGGAGACTTTGCTTTGTTTTACCCTTTTAGCCCAATATCCTCCAAGCATTGTGGAGTCCTCAATCGTTGTATCTAGTCATTCTTCTATGGGAGAAGAGGAAAGGATGTTGATGCTTGTTAAGGTGCCATGGGGTTCTGAAATGTATTCAACTAGAGTCACTTCATTCATGATGATTTCACCTTCTTCTACATTCAAAATATTGAAATGGTTGCTTTTTGTGACCTCCTTTTCTACTTGCGCTGGTGCTTTGCCTTTCTCTGACTGCTAGCCTTTGGCTTGAGGTTTGAGGATGCCATTTTCCTTCCTTTTTCACTTGTTTCCAACCTTCTTCTTGAGTTTTCTCAAGGTTTTCCTGCACTGCTTTAGGGGAGTTTTTGACAAAATGGCCATACTCGTGGCATTTCTTACATTTAAACAATGCTTGCTCATAACCAACCTTTTGCGCATGCTCCCAACTATCCATGCAAAGGCTTACAATTTCAGGTAGTCCATTTTCTATATCAACCTCTACATAGATCCTTGCGTAAGAGAAGAGATGGCCTTTCGGTTATGCCTTGTCAATGTATTTTCCAAGAGAGATTCATATTGCCTGTAGGGTTTCATCGTCCTAGCAGTGTAACGGTAGATGAGGGAGGTGAACCCAAACTGGAACTGCATAAGGCACATCCTTTTCTAGATCGAAAGATAAACTCCATCAATTTAGGTATAACCCCGAGGGCTCATGAAGTAAGGCCCACTTCTAAATATGAGGTCCCTGTCATCCTTGTTTTCGAACAAAAAGGTGAAGAAGCCCTTGTCGCAGAAGCAATGCTGCATGCCCCTAGAAATCAATGGCATCTAGTTTTTTTAACCCAACAATCCATTGTTTTTGGTGATGGACAAATGTCGGTAAACTATCCGATCAAACCTTGCTCACTCAGAGCGAGGGATTTTAGCCTGGAAGCAACCGACATGATCTGATTTCTTGGAGCATTAGCCCGCTTGACAAAACCATCACTTGCATCAAACGCAAAAGGGGGAGGAGGTGGCATGGAGGCCACAAGAGCCCTGAAGATCGCGTCAAGAAGCCTCCTGCGTTCCTTCGGGCTCGGATTCGAGGAGGAATCCATCCCAAACTTGCCTAAAGTAAGAGCCCACGCCGTCGTAACCGAAGCAAACCTGTCGCGCTTGGGAGATCACACCCTTCCCACTCTCCTACCTTATACTAGCAGTAAATATGTTTCTTATATATATGTGACTTACTACCTTTACTGCACTACCTTTGTGAAAATGTTATTACCTAACTCTCTTACCTTTTATTTTAATAAATAAATATTGTATTTAATTTCAAAATAATAATAAAAATTATTTATTAA
>LPNX010944954.1:86354-143857 GCA_001517045.1 Pseudotsuga menziesii
GAATGTCCCCAAAAAAAAATATGATTGATCTCAAATTATTACACAACTCTCAACTTAGAGAATGGCTAATGGTATACTTAAAAATTACAATAGGATGAGCATTAAAACTTAATAATGGGTGAGTGTAAACGTTAATCTCCGATTATATGCAATTATGTAATACATGACGTCATGGCATGTGTAAGATCTATACTCCATTACAACTTGTCAAAAAGGACTATATCAAAACTTATTTTTCATGGGGTATGTAAGATTTCTACTCCAATGCAACTTGTCAAATAGGTCTATATTAAAACTTTGTACATTGAGTTCTAGTTTCCTTATAGGTGGAGTTCCTCAAATTAGATAATGGATTATCATTATTAGTCCATAATCAAATAGTTTATTTTAGGTTTGACTTCGTATCATCTATTCACAATGTTAGGATCGTAGTAGTTCATTGGTGCCTATTTTCATTTTCGTGGTTGACCTCATGTTTTAAGGGCATTTTCATAATGATATATGATTGGAAGTTCTTCCCATGTTTGGCTTCAAGTCATTATCACATGTGAAGAAACATACTTAATGATGTTAGTGTTCTATAAGTCATTTATCGCATGTGAAGAAACATACTTAATGGTGTTAATGTTCTACATTTGATTGAAGACCATGGTATTTATGTTATTTTCAACCAACATTAGAAACTTGATTTAGAATTATTTTTAGTAAATTTAAGTCTTTAATGTGGTTTGGGTCCCTCCAAATTTGGGGCTTCATTTTGTTTTATGGTTTACATTAATAACTTTATACTATTGATATTGATGTTGAAAGGTGTATATTCAATATATTGATATATTAATGCACTTTAGCATGGTCTCTTTCTGCTTAAGCCAAATATGTGTGTACATACATATACATACATATGTATATGTATGTGTGTACGTACATATACATACATATGTATATGTATGTGTGTGTACATATACATACATGTGTATATGTATGTGTGTGTACATATTTACATGTGTATATTTGTATATGTACACACATGTACACACACATATGATGTATTGTGGCATGGCCTTCCCATTTTGGTGTTTTGTGATCCACTTATAATATGTTGTACTTGATTCAACTCATACATGAGCATGGAGATGCTTGGCTCATGAAGGAAATGATGATTATTTTACATTTTTTTCCAGGTAATGTCCTAAGGCAAACCCCTAAGCATTTCCCCTCATTTTGAGGATGGTAAGGCTAAGGTATACCCTAGATTTTTCAATGCATAAGGCAAGTCAACAACAGGGTTCAAAGGTTTTACAGTAATATACTCAATTTAAACTCAACATGTCACTTACATGAATAGAACTTGGTGAGGAGGTTAAGACTCCATGATCCATCCCACAACCACCCAGGCTACACCGTCTTAATATTTTACATTTTGATACGTTTCATAAGAGGTTCCTTTGTCCTCTATTTGGCGATGACTTACTCCATGGGCTCTCAAACATCCATTTTGATGAAGAGACAACATTATGAATTTTGGCAAGAATATGCTTCACTAACCTCATATATTAGGGAGCATATGCTATTACGAGACTTTTTTTGCTTGTACCAAGTTATCTTAGCCCCAAACTGCACTATGGTCTATTTTGCATGGAGGTCCTATTTTATCCCAAAACTTTGGAAATATTATGCATTTTTCATATTTTGTATTGTTGGTTATAGCCTCTCCCTCAAAACTTGCATGCAAGGCAGAAGAACAAGGTTAATTCCCACGTGCATGATTTTGACTTGGTCAAGATTAACCAATTAGTGATCTATAATTGATTTAGTTCATTATGATAATTGTTGGTGAGGCCCAAAGCACAAATATCTCAAGATTAGTCTAGATTGTGGACTTATTATTGATGTGAAAACCCTAGAAGGGTTTAAAAAACCTATAAAATGGCTTCCTTCACCTAGGATTCACATCTTTGGTTTTATACATTTAGATTATGACTGTGTGATATTTTTCCTCTCATATAAGAGAATGCTTAATTTGCATCTTTGTATCCAACTACCCAATTTGTTTCTGGATGTTTAAGGAGAATCATTGGAGGACACCAATAACTACCTTTGCACATGAGAGGGCCTTGAAGAGGAGCAAAACCAAGGATAAATGGTTTGGAGCCAACTCACCACACAAAGGTATGGATGTAATATTTTATATTTATAATGTAATCTCTTTTCTCCCCTTCCCCCCCATTTACTTGCATTGATTTAATGATATGACTTGAATGCATTTGTTTTCTCTCGTTAAATCTATCAAGTAGATCTATAAGGGTTTTTACTTAGTTTTGTTAATGGGGTCTAGGGTTTGCCACTATAAGGTAGGGAAGGTGTTTTTGTTTGTCTTCTATGTAGGCTAATTGAAGTTAGGACAACTCCTCTTGCTCATTCAATCAAGGTTGGATGATCCACATAGGAGTGCAAGTTACATGTTCTTTTATTCCCTGCTTTACCAAAGCCCTAGTTACTTTCTTGTTTCCTTATCTTAGTGTCCTAAAACTTGATTTTATGTCATTAGCCTTTCAATCAACTAGTGAGAACCTAGTGATACACCAATATGAAAAACTATGTCAATAATGTATTTTGCTTATGTAATACAAATGTTATGACTTCTGATGCATGGATTTTCCACGGCTGAAAAAAATGATGATGTTGGGATTTCCGGTTTCGAGGGTCATAACTTTTGTTTGGTTATCTGTTTGGGATGAAATGTAACAAGAAGTTGTGTTTCGAAGAGTTCACTATAGTGATTGATCATATCCTTCTGATTGGACTTTTTTTCGACACTTATTTGGGGCCAAATTCCTTCATATAAGGCTTCAAATTGGGGTTTTAGTGTTTTGTGGGACTTTTCAAATTTATAATAATCAATTATCTCTTAGTTTATACACCTAATTAGAGCGAGTTTTTTTGTTTGTTAAGAAATTCCCATTACTTGAGGCCAGTGCATTTCCACCATTGGCTGAGAGGCCGCAACCCAGGGACATCTAAGCCATCAAAATCACTTGGGGATCGCACCCATCCTAGGCCATACCAACCCTTAACATGGATTGATTTTTTGGTGTCTCCTCCCAACTAGCTCACCCCTAAGGGACTTGAACCCGGGTCACCTTGCTAATGATACCCACTCCTTGATCGAATGAGCTAGCAATATTTGACATTAGAGCGAGTTGACAGTCAATGTCGCTCTAGTCATGTTTTAGTTAGTGGTTGGTTTTAGAGTCATGCGGAATTTCCTAAAATTAGCAATTTTTGAAAATCTTAGATAATAGGTTTAAGGGGTTGAACTTTCATTGTAGACGTAGTTAGGATGGAGAAAGAATAAAAGGTAATTATTTTTCAATTCTTGTGTGTTTGCATAGTTTTAAGATCATGTGAGTTAATCAAATTTCATTGGCTACAACATTTGGTATCAAAGCAAGAAGATGGCTGGGAGAGGAAGAGGAAGAGCAGGTCTTGCTTAAATCCGCAGAGATATGAAAAACCTCCAAAAGCAAGTAGCAGATCTTACAAACATGTTTGCTAATCAAAGAATAATAATAAGAGAAGTGTATGATGAGGAGACCGACTAAGGATATGTATATTAACATATAGAACATGAAGAAGAATAAGTAGGGTGCACAACTTTTGAAGAAATGATTCTCAGGGATCTAGAAGGAAGAAATGATGGGATCAAAATGGAAGTTTCAAAATATGCATTGAGTCTTAAACCACAGGAGTTAATAGATCGGTTGAATGCCCTGGAGAATTTTTTTGAATGAAGCCCATGACAGAGGAAAAAATATGAAATTTGCATGCACCAATTTGAATGGTCATGCCGTGATATAGTGGGATCATGTGCAGAAAGACATAACAAGAAAAGGAAAAGACAGAACTAGGACTTGGAATTAGATGGGGGAAAATTGAGAGAGAATTTTTTTCTTTTGGACTATGCACAAACTCCTTTTGTAGATTTTAGAACTTGAAGCAAAACTTGTCCAACATGGAGGAACTCACTCACGAGTTTTATTAGTTGTCCATGTAGAAATAGAAGCTCTTATACCATGTAGAAATTTAGGCTTCATTACTATGTGTAAGCACATGATAAAGATCTAGCTACAAGATATTTCTCACAAGCATGCACAAGGAAAATAGAGAGAGGAATAATGAGACCGGATACAAGAGAAGTGGTGAATGATCCAATATCTTTCCATGTATTATTGATCAACATAGTGTACATAAACAATATATCTCTGATAGGTAAAATCGAGTTGCTAAGGAGACAACTCATGCTAGCTTATAAAGCAGGCTTACTAAATATGATAAAACCCCATATATGACTAAAACACTTTCCAAATCAGTTAAGGAGCTCACAAATTGGCTAAAGCATGAGTGAGTTTTCATGAGTGATGGAGAAATATGATAATCATGGAATCTAGAGAGAAAATCATGGAGGATGGGTTGGTCACAAAAGATGGTAGTTTCCTAGTTGACTAGCTTTACCTTATCCATTGAAAAGTAGGAAGAAGCACTATAAAGACATAATCTACCAAAAAGCGCAGTTACTAATATGGGCAATCAATAAAGTTGGTATAATATAACTAGAATCAGTATAAAGGCACTCTTAGGGTATATATGGCAAGTATTGACCAAGTGGTGCAAGTGGATGCTAACTATCTAGGCTAGTACATAGGAAATTAACCAGAAACGATTAATTATTGTTATCCTAAGTATTGAGTGGGTTTATAATATTCTAACACCCCCTTTAATTATGACTTTATGATGGGGCTATCTGAAATAATCAGAAATATAGATGTATATAGGTCCTAGCAACAAGGCTATGGTCGCCCTTTAAAATTGTTTTGTCCGAAAAAGTGAGGAAACAGGTAAAACTACATGGGGAAAATCCTCCATCAAGAAAGGAAAAGACACAAAATGAACAAAATGTCTTCATTATGTATTTTTCTTCACTTGAATGAGCTAATTGAACTGCTTTTGGTGGAAGAATTTGATGAATAAGTTGTGAACTCCATGATCATGCGTTAGAGTGTAGTATCTGCAAGAAAGAAGAGGAGAGGCTCCTTGTAGCTCATCATATGATGGTGGAGGAGCATTGTTTGAATGCTTCTTGATGCTATCATACTCTGATTTGCAAACATAATATGAAAAGGAAAATAGATATGTGCATACTCCTTCCCAAAGAGTAAAAAATTTCATTACAATCAGTTCCTTGTATAGCCGCAAAATGGTGAAATGAACCGTGTATCTTCTTTTCAAACTGCTGTAGCACCTTCCCAATTATGAAATGAGGCTGAAATGACTCTGAATGATAAGAATTATTATCATATGGAATCGATAAAACCAAAGGTATGGTGTCTCCGTGAGAGCATAGGGCCATAGTAGGAAAAATATGAGCAACTGGGGAAAACTGATGGATGTGTAAATCTGAATGATAAATGGACTTGAAATATGAACCATAGATGTTTATATCAGATCCAAACATGTGTAATGTAATTACAAATATGACTAATGACATAACTAACCAACCCGTGAAAAAATAGACAAGACTTGAAACCAACAGAAATAAGTAACACTGCATAGGAATCCAATAAGGAATCAACTAGTGAGCTTGGGATTTGTAAAGTCTTCGGAGTATTCAGAGGATGGGTAAATGGTATGGATGATGTCATAACATGCATATCATCTTGAAAAATTACTTCTAAATCATATTCATAATTGTTGATGTATTTGTAACTTCGAAATGTATTCACTTATATTGTACCACGATGTCCTATCGGGAGAATCATTTGTATTTAATTGTACCTCGATGTTCCCATCAAGAGAGTCATTAATATAATAAAGTCATGCAAATTCAATGACATTAACCCTTCATTGTAAGTTGGGGCAATAGTCCCCACAATTGAGTTGAGGTTAACCCTCCTTGTTGATCAAGGGGGCAAAGTCCCCACAGTTGAGGGGCACTAGGGTTATTAGACTCTCCTAGAGAAGTCAGCCCTTGTAAGTATTGTCAAGTCAGAAATTAGTATAAATAGAGAGTGAGCCTCTCTATTTGAGACACACACTCACCCATCTATAACGCATAGGTGAGAGAAGAGGATCTCACACAAGCGTGAGAGAGAACAACTGTTGGAGATCATCTTTTTTGTCTTTGGGTTTTACTATTGTCATTGGTGCCCATTCTATCTCTGAGGAAGTTGCGGGGTTTTCTCCTTTATGGTTTCCCCGAGGAAAATCTTTGTGTCTCTTGTCTCTTGTGATTATTGTTGTGCATGTTATTCTCTTAGATAAAATCCTAGATCATATTGCGTAAATGATAAAAATCTAACATGGTATCAGAGCTAACTTAAGAAGAAGATATTGTGCAGCTAAAGAAGTTAGGGATTCTTACTTTTTGGGTCTCTCTCCACAATCCATCAGCAAAAGGAGGCTCAGATAACTCTCCATTGAAGGGCGCATCTTTCTGTCGAAGCAGAATTTGACTCTAGGCACTTTCAGATTTTGTTGCAGGAAATTAGGGCTTTTCACATAAGTGGAATTTTTTAGTGAGCTCAACATAGGATTGCTCTCCTCCTCAAAATCGAAATTTAAAGACCAAGGTCGAGATTTTTGGTTGGGTAAAACTCCAGGAAAGTCAAACCCTAATTTGACCCCGGGCCTGAAAAACCCTAAAATACTAAAAATGGTAGTTTTGGCATTCGCTATATATTGATATTGAAGAAGTCTCAGGGGCCAAAATTTTCATAGGCTAAAGATAAAATCTTGATGTACCCTATGTAAAAATTTCAGCCTCCAAATTAGGGTTCCAGCCTCTTCTAGGATTCATCCCTAAACAATACACCTATGGAGAATCGCTATATCTCTAGCTATGAAGGTACAAATGAAATTTTGCAAGATGTTTTAGATAGGGCACGGAATGTACTTTCCATGGTAAAAGTTTTAGACCTTGATGCTGAAACTGGGACATGTGGATGTCTATACAAGTTCACTATGCTGAATAGTTCTGAAATAAGTCACCTTGGGAAAACGCTCATAAGTCCCAATTGGTGAAACCAATTCTGCTCAAACCTATGGTGTTGAAAAGAGGACAGAAAAGGCTACCTTATTGCTAATTTTTTGACATAGAGGACTAGAAATTTCAAAGATATCGCAGAAACAACATCAGGCATTTCTGCAGAGGAATTTGGAAAACTAGGGGTTCCTGTTCCGAGAGCTTCCCTCCATTGTTTTCAAAAAAGGAGTACATTGGATAGCTCACCTTGAAGAGGCCCATATTTCTATCCAATCAGATCTGAAAGATTCCAAGTTTTGAAAATTAGGGTTTCTCTGACAAACCCTAGATCAGCCAGCTCCAGAACTAGGACAGACACCTCAAATCGGTAAGATCTAATATTTTGCTATTTACAGTTGAGGTTCTCATTTTAAGATGAATAATCACACCAGCTTGATGACAAGCTTGGTGAAGCTGACAACTTCCAAGCATGGAAGTATAGGATCTCACTAGTTCTTGAATAAAATGGATTGGACACCTACATAAGTGGAGAGGTTCCAGTTCTAGTGGGAAATGAGGCTAAAAGCCTTACACAAGAAGAACTTGGTCAAGGCCAAGAAGATCATTACTGATTCAATCAAGGATCACCTTATACCACAAGTGTCTTCCTTAAAGACACCTAAAGAGATGTTTGATTCCTTGACCAAGCTATTTGAAGGGAAGAACATAAATTGGAAGATGACGTTGAGAAACCAGTTGAAGAATGTGAAGATCCAGACTGCAAAGACCATACAGTCATACTTTACAAGGGTCTCTCAAATCAAAGAACAACTTGAAGAACTAGAAGAAGAAGTGGAGAATGTAGAAGTTGTGATAGCCACCTTGAATGGCCTCCCAGGATCATGGGATTCATTCATTCGAGGAATGTGTGCCAGAAGGAAGTGATTACTTTCAACAGACTCTGGGAAGAGCACACACAAGATGAAGCTCGACCCATAATAAGAGAAGAGAATATGGAAGCAACTGAAGATCAAGCGCTCACAATTCAAAGAAGATCCCTCAAGCGATGAGGAATATGAAGAACTCAATTCTTGAAGAACCTCTTATCCATCTTAAGCATTTGGACAAGAAATGATGTTGTTATGAATGAAGAAGATGATGAAGCTGAAAAGAATCTACCCACGAAACAAATAAAGATAAGTATTTAATTGTCATTTCATGATATTATTTTGTTATGCATTTGTTTATATTCAGTTGATGTGTTATGCATGATAGAATGTTTGCATTAATGACAGTATACTACTATTATGCATGTGATGGGTAAGTAGCTCATGGTGCTATACAACTCTCCATTGCTACTTATCTAGAATGAAACCTCTTTGCTGACATATTGGATTAGTGCACAATCTCAATGACGTCTTGGTAGAGATGGAAGGCATCTAGAAAGTTTTTGTGAGATATGGATGAATGTTGTATTGGCTAAAATAGTTGCATGATTATATCTTTATGCATAAAAATTTGCCATTATGAATATGCCTTATGAAATATTTCTAACCATAAAACTAGTGCATCTGACTTGTAGGAAAGATCGCGTACAATCGCCTACAAGAAAAGAAGGATGAGAATTGTTTTGAAGAACAAGTGTTGAAAGTTCTAGAAATAATCCAAGATGAAGAATAATATGACGATACTTTCAAAGAAAGAAAGAGGTCTTAGACACAATGCAGTTATGTGACACTATTGAGCAACATCATTGATGCAGAGCCTTCCAAGCTACGAAGAAGTAGCCAAGAAGAAAGGGAAGGAGAGTACAAGAACATGAAGAGTGATGTCTAGGATGTGGTATCAAGACCTGAAGAGAAGTCTGTGGGATACAAGGCAATATTCGTAGCACGAGGCTTCTCATGGAAAGAAGGCATAGAATACGAAGAGACATTTGCAACAACTAGAAGTTAAGACACATGACAGGCAGACTCGTGTGTGCAAATTAAAGAAGGCCTTGTACGAGCTCATAAGACACCCATGGGATAACACATACATGAGGAGCTTGAAGATCACCTAGTGTGATGAAGATCTTAACCTTTGCTACAAGGTTGAAGATGAAAGGCTATAAAGGATGACAAGCTCATAGATGGGTGCGAGAAGAACTTTTAAAAAGTTTCAAGATAGAGGATCTTGGTATCCAGTGACCCTACATGGATACATAGAATATTAGTAGCAGAGGAAGCTACTTGTCACTCCTGTACATAATATTTCAATGCATGGAGTATGAAAGGAAGAATGATGCTCCACTTAAGAGGGAGTAACTACAGAAGATCCTAAGATTCGACAGGATGGACAGATTACTGATGACTCTAGGCTTTACTGAGAGTAAAGCGGATTCCAACCTTTACTTCAAGGTTGAATATGGAAGACCAGTGATGCTCCTGTTATATGTCAATGACTTGTTCCTGACAGAAAAGAGGAACTCATCAAAGTTGCAAGAAGGAGACTTGCTACCGAGTTCAAGATGAAGTACTTGGATATGATGCACTACTTTCTAGGCATGGAGGTGTGGCAGAATGCTGATGGAATCTCCTTGGGACAAGGGAAGTATGTAGTAGAGATCCTGAAGAGGTTCAGGATGATGGACTGCAAGGCCATGACCACACCTATGGCATCGAAGCTGAAGCTATTGAGTGTTGCTTCATCAGAGTCGGTTGATGCCATGATGTATCGTCAGATGCTTTGTTCCTTGATGTACCTAACGAAGACGAGACCAGATATTTGCTTTATTGTGAACATATTGATACATGCTCACGTGATGGTTGCAAAGCATGCAGTGAGGTACCTAAAGGGTATAGTTGATTATGGTTTCAAGTATGAAGAGAATCAAAAGATTAACTTGAAAGGTTATGTGGATTCAGATTGGGCAAGTAGTGCCATTGATAGGAAGAGCACTTCGAGGCGCTGCTTCAGTATGAGATTAGGTGTGATCTCTTGGTTTAGCAGGAAGGAGTCCTGCATGGCACTGAGTACAACCGAGGCAAAATATGTTTCCACTTGCTTGACTACTTGGGAGAGAGGAGCAGTGAAGCTTCAGTTTGTGATCTAGATCAAGATCTCTCGAAAGAGGGAGTTCTAGCATAGCCGGTGAGATAGGTTGTCTGAGCATAAAATCCTGGCGAAGCTCGTAGGTGGCTTAGATGTAAACGATCCTATAGGTTGTCCTCAGATGTAATTGGTCTTGGAAAAGCTCACAGGTTATCCTTGGACGTAATCAGGCTTGATGTGATTCTATTCTAGAAATGGCCAGAGTGAAGTTCGAGTACTTCAGAGAGAAGCTTGGTGTCTTCTAGATCAAGGTTCCTTCCAAGGGGAAGTGATGAGTCCATGAGCCCTTCTGACATGGTGGTAGGATTGGTTCCTCCCATGGTCAGATGGAAGTGCAGATCCCTTCTGACATGGTGGTAGGCAGGTCCTCCCATGGTCAGATATAATTACAGAGCCATTACGACATGGTGGTAGGCTGGGCCTCCCATGGTCAGATGTAAGTGCAGAGCCATTCTGACATGGTGGTAGGTTGGGCCTCCCATGGTCAGATGTAAGTGTAGAGCCATTTTTACATGGTGGCAGGCTAGGCCTCCCATGGTTAGATGTAAGTGCAGAGTGTTTCTGACATGGTGGCGGGCTGGGCCTCCCATGGTCAGATATAAGTGTTGAGCCTTTTCGACATGGTGGCAAGCTGGGCTTCCCATGGTCGGATGTGAGTGTTGGGCCTTTCTGACATGGTGGCAGGCTGGGCCTCCCATGGTCAGATATAAGTGTTGGATGAGCCTTTCTAACATGGTGGCAGGATGGGCCTCCCATGATCGGATGTGAGTGCTGGGCCTTTCTGACATGGTGGTAGGCTGAGCCTCCCATGGTCAGATATAAGTGTTGGACGAGCCTTTCTAACATGGTGGTGGGCTGGGTTTCCCATGGTTAGATGTGAGTGTTGGGACTTTCTGACATGGTGGCAAGCTGGGCCTCCCATGGTTAGATGTGAGTGCTGGGTGTGCCATTCTAACATGGTAGCTGGATGTGTTCCTCCCATGGTCAGATGTAAGTGCTAGGTGGGCCTTTCTGATATGGTAGCAGGATGGGCCTCCCATGGTCGGATATAAGTGCTGAAGAAGATGAAGACCTACCTGGAGGCTAGGCCTATAACCAACATGAAAAAGGGTTGGCTCTGTAGAACTTCCTATGACGAGTAGAATTGAGAGATAACACCATTTGATTGAGATATTGGAAGCAATGATGATGATGATCCAGTGATCCAACTTTGATGATGATCCAGTGATGATCTAGCTTTGATGATGATCCAGTGATGATCTAGCTTTGATGATGATCTAGTGATGATCCATAGAAGAAGACTTGTACTGATGAATTGTGTCAAGAGAATACCTTCCTAGTGAAGAGGGAGTGTTGATGTATTTGTAACTTCGGAATGTATTCACTTATATTGTACCCCGATGTTCCTATCAGGAGAATCATTTGTATTTCATTATACCCCGATGTTTCTATCGGGAGAGTCATTAATATATTAAAGTCATGCATAGTCAATAAGGTTAACCCTTTGTTGTAAGTGAGGGAAATAGTCCCCACAATTGAGTTGAGGTTAACCCTCCTTGTTGATCAGGGGGGGAAAGTCCCGATAGTTGAGGGGCACTAGGGTTATTAGACTCTCCTAGAGAAGTCGGCGCTGGTAAGTAATTATCAAGTGAGAAATTAGTATAAATAGAGAGTGAGACTCTCTATTTGAGACACACACTCACCCAACTATAGCACATAGGTGAGAGAAGATGAGCTCACACAAGTGAGAGAGAGAACAACTGTTGGAGATCATCTTTTCTGTCTTTGGGTTTTACTACTGCCATTGATGCTCATTCTATCTCTGAGGAAGTTGCGGGGTTTTCTCCTTTATGGTTTCCCCGAGGAAAATCTGTGTGTCTCTTATCTCTTGTGATTATTGCTGTGCATGTTATTCTCTTAGATAAGATCCTAGATCATATTGCTTAAATGATAAAAATCTAACAACAATCATTTGAATGGAATGAGGAAGAGCTGGATAAGAACAAGTCGAGATCTAGTGAAAAAACACAATCATTGTGGGATGGATCTAGTGGACTGATAGGTGATTTATCTAAGAAAGGAACTGAGCTTTGTGATTCATATATATCATAAAATGAATCTATATCAAAGATGTGAGAAAAGGATTTAACTCTGGCACCAAAGGAATAGTTGATATTACCTTGGGGCTGTGCACTGTGACAATGTTTTGAGGATTCAACACGCTTCTCTAGTTCATTTGGTACGTCAATGTTATGTTTCTCAAGAAACTGAGACATGATGTCCATCTTCTTCTTGAAACATTCCTTCTTGGAATGAAAACCATTGCTGCAATAAGAACTCTTGGATGTGCTCCCTTTCTTCTCGACTTTCTTCATTGAATTGAAACCTTCATTAGTAGGATTTGGTCCTTCATCTTCATTATTTGACTTTGGCTTCTTCTCTTTCACTATTTTCTTTTCTTTTGACTTTTCATTCTTACTTCCTTGAACTATAAGAGCATGATCCTCATCCTCAGAGATTCTAATATCTCATATCTAGATCAATTTATATTTCTCCTTTGTTTGAATCAAATAATGTACTCAAAGAAGGGATTTTCCAATTCAAAATAGCAAGGTTGGTAGCATGAAAAGTTGACACAAAAACTGAGGATTCAGGACCCAATTTTGAAAGGATGGAAATGATAATCCTTCTTCTCGATCCCACATTGCTTGAGAAATAGAAAAAGTGACTTGAATTTGTAGAACCCTTCAATGGATTTGAAACTGCTTGGACTCAATGATAATAACTCATTCTCCAATCGATGCACTCTTATCTCATCTTATACTCCAAAGAGAGACTCAGGTTTGGTCCATACTTGGTTTGGAGTGGTCAAACCATCAATAAGAAAAATAATATCGAGAGAAATTGAGAGACAAAGCAATCCATAGGCTTCATCCAACCTATTATGCCACTTAGCTTTCTCAACATAACATTGGGCTCATTCTGTAAAGCCAAAGAAACTCTATAGAGTCCCTTACCGTGCAACAAAATGACAATTTTGACCTTTCATTCATGATAGTTGAAGGGAGTCAAGATCATAGCTGAAGAGAAGTCCATGTTTATTTTTTGTTGTGCTATTGGAGATGCTCTCTGCAACCTGCACAAATATAAACTAGGAGAAATGCTTGTAAGCCCAATTCAAGCTCTTCTTTAGAGAGGGATAGGAGACTGGATGCGCTCTAATGTAGAGGATTGATAACTCCTTAACTCTATAGAAATTGACAACCTAAGAGCTCTGATACCATGTAGAAATAGAAACTCTAATACCATGTAGAAATTGAGACTTCGATACTATGTGTAAGCACATGATAAATATCTAGCTACAATATATTTCTCACAAGCATGCACAAGGAAAATATACAAAGGAATAACGAGACTGAATATAAAAGAAGTGGAGAATGAACCAATATATTTCCATGTATTATTGATCAACATAATTTACATAAATAATACATCCCTGGTAGGTAAAATCGAGTTGCTAAGGATACAAATAATGCTAGCTCATAAACCAGGCTTACTAAATATGATAAATACCCATAGGTGACTAAAGCGCTTTCCAAATCAGTCAAGGAGCTCACGAATTGGTTAAATAATGAGTGAGTTGTCATGAGTGATGGAAAAACATTCTAATTATGGAATCTGGAGAGAAAATCATGGAGGATGGGTTGGCCACAAAAGATAGCAGTTTCCTAGTTTACTAGCTTTACCTTATCCACTGAAAAGCAGGAATAAAGCAACATAAAGACAAAATTTGTAGGAAAGCGCAGCTACTAATCTGGGCAGTCAATAAAGTTGGAAGAATCTAACCAGAATCAGTATAAAGGCTCTCCTGGGGTATATATGCAAAGTATTGACCAAGTGGTGCAAGTGGATGCTAACTATCTAGGCTAGTACATAGGAAATTAACCAAAAATGATTAATTATTGTTATCCTAAGTATTGAGTGGGTTTATAACATTCTAATAGTCCATTCGTGTGGATCATGAGGAAACTCATGAGAAAATGGCCGCAAGGTATATGATTTTTTCGAAATTTGCTATTCAAGATGAATTGAGCAAGCATAAGGTTTGTAGGGTGGAAAAGTCATATGAATTATCCTTAAAGACCAAGGAAAAACAAAAACTGACATTTTGCTCAAAGGACCTGTAAGGAGGGGCACAACATCTACCTCATGGGATGGTTTTAACTATGGAAGAGGTGAATCCTACCAAGGAGTTGAGAAAGCAGAAGATACTCAATAAGATAACTTGAAAACATGCAAGAACTGAAGCAAGGACAACAACCTAATTTAAACTTGGTCCAAGTCCAAGTCCCACTTGATATGGGGGGAAATCACATGATACAGAGGTCAATGGTGATTCCCGAAAAGAGCAAAGACATAATACTAGCAATGAATATCCATGGCTTCGGATAAACATTTTTCGAACCAGGTGCAGTTCCGGGCGAAACATATGTCAAGTTATTATTGTTAGTGGCATTTACGAGAGTATGGTTTCCAAAGAGATGATAGATAAGTTGAAATTACATTGTGAAACACATCCCCATCCTTACCAAATTGTATGGTTCAAAAAAGGGAATGAAGTCACCACTAATCAAATATGTTTGATTCAGTTTCCCATCGATAGTACTTATAAAGATGAAGAATGGTGTGATGTTATTGTGATGGATGCATGCCATCTATTATTGGTGAGGCCTTGGCAATATGACAGAAAATTCATGCATGATGGAGGAAAGAATACCTACACCTTTTGGAAGGATGGATTAAAAGTGGTCATATTGTCCCTTAAGGATGAAGCGAAAGCTGAGAATATGTTGTTAAAAAGAAAGCTTGTTAAGGAAATGAAGGAAACAAGATTTTGTTATGCCTTAATAGTGAAAAAAGGAGTCAAGGAAGACATACCAATACCTACTAAAGTGACCAAGTTACTAGAAGAATATGTTGATGTTATCCTTAATGAAATACATGATGGTATTCCACTAAAGAGGGATATTCAACATCACATTGATCTAATCCTAGGATCAACTTTACCTTATCAGGAAACCTATAAGATGAGTCCTACACAGGATACAAATCTCAACCAACAAGTAATAGAGCTTATAAAGAAAGGTGTAGTAAGAGAAAGGATGAATCCATGTGTTGTACCATCATTGTTGACTTCAAAAAAAGATAATAAGTGGAGGATGTGCACATATAGTAAAGCAATCAATAAAATTACCGCCAAATATTAGTTCTCTATACAACAATTGGACAACATGATGGATGTGGAAGTCGAGGCTAAATATTTTAGTAAAATTGATTTGCAAAGTGGATACCATCATATCCAAACTCGTGAAGGGGATGAATGCAAAATTGCCTTCAAGACTAGTGATGGACTATATGAATGGATGGTGATGCCATTCAGGTTGTCCAATGCACCTAGTACCTTCATGTGGTTAATGAATACTATGATTCGACCTTATATTGGTAAGTTTTTTGTTGTTTAGTTTAATGGCATTCTAGTTTTTAGTAACAACAAAGAATATTAGTTGTAGCATTTAAACATTATATTAGATACATTGAGAAAACATCAACTTTATGCAAACTTGAATAAGTGTAGGTCCCTACAAGAAAGTTCGATATTTTGGGGTTTTGCCATCTCAACAGAAGGAATCAAGATGGATTTAGAGAAGGTTAGAACAATTTTAGAGTGGCATAGTCCTAAGAGCATAACATAGGTAAGAAGTTGTCATGGGATGACCACCTTTTATTGAAAATTTATTTGATTTTTTTTACAGTATTGTAGCACCCATAATAGATTGCACCAAAGGCATGACATTCAAGTGGACCAATGAAGTTGAGGAAGTTTTAAATTTCTAAAGAAGAAGGTAACTGAGGCACCTATATTAACCTTACCAGATTTTGATAAAGTGTTTGAGGTATACTATGATGCCTCACGTGTAGCCATTGGAGTTGTACTTAAACAAGTAGATATACTTATTGCATTTTTTTAGCAAAAATTTGAATGAGTTAAGAAATAACTACCCCACATATAAATATATAATTTTATGCAATTGTGTAAGCATTATGACATTGGAGGCATTAGTTAATGCCGAAAGAGTTTGTGTTATTTTCTGATCACATTTCATTAAAATATGTCAACACCCAAAAGAAATTGAAAAATAGACATGCAAACTGGATCTCTTTCTTACAAGGCTACACCTTTGTTCTGAAGCACAAATCAACAAGGTAAAATTAGGTTGCAAATGCTTTGAGTTGACGCACAGTCCTTTTAACAGAGATAGAAAATCAATTATTTGGGTTTGTTATATTGAAGGGTCTCTATGCATTAGATAACGATTTTTGGGATATTATGGAATAGTTGAAGAATCCAGTCACCGAGAACATGGATCTTATTCAGGGTGATATTTTATTTAAGATGGATACCTCTTCAAAGGAAAATAACTATGCATTCCAATTAGTTCTACGAGAGAAACTATTATAAGAGAACTTCACAATAGTGGCTTGGCAAGACATTTTGGAAAGGATAAGATGCTAGCCTTAATCAAAGAGAAGTATTACTATCCGAAGTTGAAAAAAGGTATAACCAAATATATGGCACGGTGTAGGATTTGTCAAATGGCTAAAGGACACTCACATAATACAAGGTTATGTTGGTTGTGGAGCATGATCTTCTTGATTCAAAGGTCGTGTTTCAGTCGTGTTTAGATCCCATTACCATGATGGGGGTGTGTGTGGGGGAACGTGCCCCACCACTATAGTCACCATGGGGGGTCAAGCGGGGGGGGAACGAACCAATAACAAATTTTTTGGAAAAAATGTCTTGTAAAATGTTGTAATTTTATATTTATAGTTTGGTCAATAATGGGTGATTTACGGGCCCATGGTTTTTGGTAGCTTGTGGCATCTTCTCATGGTAATACCTTTATAAAAGGGAAGGCATTCTAATACGACTATTGTGAAAAACGATCTCTATGATTGCATGAGAGAGACTGAGAGAGAGTGAAGAGGAAGTGCAATAGATATGCTGAAAGTTGTATCCCTTCATTTTGTTGGACGATATAATAAAAGGATTGGCAATTTTTGTGTGAATGTAGCCTTTCTTGGGTGGATCACATTATATTGCATTTTTTAGCAAAAAATTGAATGAGGTAAGAAATAACCACTCCACATATAATGTATAATTTTATGCAATTGTGTAAGCATTATGACATTGGAGGCATTAGTTAATGCTGAAAGAGTTTGTGTTATTTACTTATTACATATCATTAAAAAATGTAAACACCCAAAATAAATTGAATAATAGACATGCAAAATGGGTCTCTTTCTTACAAGGCTACACCTTTGTTCCGAAGCACAAATCAAGAAGGCAAAATCAGGTTGCAAATGCTTTGAGTTGCCGCACTGTTCTTTTGACAACCATAGACAATCAAGTATTCGGGTTTGTTGTATTGAAGGATCTCTATGCATTAGATAACATTTTTTCCGAGATTGTGGAACTATTGAAGAATCCAGTCACCGAGAACACGGATCTTATTCAGGGTGATATTTTATGTAATATGGCTACCTCTTCAAAGGAAAATAACTATGCATTCCAATTAGTTATATTAGAGAAACTATTATAAGATAAATTCACAGTGGTGGTTTGCCAGGACCTTTTGCTTAATCAAAGAGAAGTATTACTAGCTGAAGTTGAAAAGGGTATAACCAGGTTTGTGGCACAGTGTAGGATTTGTAAAATGGATAAAGGACACTCACATAATACAGGGTTGTGGAGCCTGATCTTCTTGATTCAAATTTCATGTTTCAGCCTTGTTTAGATCCTAGTACCATGATTGCAGGGGGGGTGGTGAGGGAACGTGCCCCACCACTATAGTCACCATGGGGGGTTAAGGGGGGGGGGGGAACCATATTGTAGCAAAATTTTTGGAAAAAATGCCTTGCAAAATGTTGTAATTTTATATTTATGGATTGGTCGATAATGGGTGATTTACAGGCCAATGGTTTTGGGTATCCCGTGGCATCTTCTCATGGTAATCCATTTATAAAAGGAATGTATTGTAATATGGCTATGTATTGTAGTATTGTGAAAAATGATCTCTATGATTGTGTGAGAGAGACTGTGAGAGAGTGAAGAGGAAGTGCAACAGATATGCTGAAAGTTGTATCCCTTCATTTTGTTGGACGATATAATAAAAGGACTGACAATTTCTGTGTGAATGTAGCCTATCTTGGGTCGAACACATTATATTGGTGTCTCTCTTGTATTATGTTTATATGTTTTATATTTGCAACTTGTTTATGTTATTACTCTACGATCTTCTTTTTCTAACAATTAGCGATAGAGCCAAAGGCGTATTTTGCACATAAACTCACATGAAAGAAGGGTTTGTGGTTCGACTGGGATCAATTAAGGAAGAAGGAAAGCTTGGGGTCAAGAAGTTTAAAGGCCAAAACTACCAGTTATAGAAGATGAAAATGGAGGACTATATGTATAAGAAGGATCTATTCCTACGATTGCATAGAAAAGAATAAAGAATGGGAGGTTCTTTATAGAAAGGCATTGGGAACAATACGGTTGTGCCTGGCTTCATCGGTGGCCTTCAATATTTTGAAAGAAAATATTACAGAGGGTCTGATGAGTGCATTGGATAAATTGTATGAAAACCCCTCCACCTCGAACAATGTATTTCTAATGAAGCATTTATTTAATATGAAGATGCCAGAAGGTGGATCCGTTGCTAACCATTTAAATGCATTCAATATGGTTACTAATTATCTAAGCTATGTAGGAGTGAACTTTGATGATGAGGTTAGGGATCTTCTAATCATGTGCTCAGTTCCAGAAAGATGGAATGGCTTGGTCATGGTTGTAAGTAACTATGTCTCTGGTTCAAACACTCTTAAATTTGATAATGTTGTTGTTGTTATTCTTAGCGAGGAAATGCGAAGGAAACACATAGGTGAGACATTAGGTGATGCGTTGAACATGGAGAGAAGGGGAATACAAAGGGAGAGAGAAAAGAGCCCGGGAAATCGTAGTAAGTATAGGAAGGGAATATCCAATTTTAGACTAGGAAAGATAGAGTGTTGGAATTGTGGAAAGAAATAACATTTGAAGAAAGGATACAGATATCTAAAGAAGAAAGGAGATGGGAATTAGGAGACTACCTAGGAAGCAAATGTAGCAAGTGATGTGTTACAAGATGCTTTGATTCTTTTGTTAGATAGTACTAGAGATTTCTAGGTAGTAGATCAAGGGGCTTCATATCATGCCACACCCCGTAGGAAATTATTTCATGATTATGTTACAGGTGATTTTGGACATGTTTTATTGGGTGATGATGAACCATGTAAAATTGTTGGAGTGGGTAAGGTACATATAAAGTTAAAGAGTGTAGCTGAATGGATGTTGAAAGATGTAAGCCATATTCCTCCTAAGAAAAAAAATATAATCTCAATAGGGCAGTTGGGGATAGCCAATATCTATCTACATTTGGAGAAACATGGTGGAAGGTCACTAAAGGATCAATGGTAATAGCGAAAGGAGAAAGGGTAGGTACATTGTATTTATATACTCATAATACTAACTCTTCTATTTATTTAGCTTCCACATGAACAGATGCAACATTGTGGCATCATAGGCTTGGACATTAGTGAGAGGAGGATGCAAATCCTCAATTCAAGGAAGTTGCTACCAGATCTGAAGTACGTGAGTTTGAAATTATGTGAGAACTGTGTTTATGGAAAACAAAAGAGAGTCAGATTTATCAGTGTTGGGAAACAAAAGAAGAGTGAAACGTTAAAGCTTGTGCATACATATGTATGGGGACCGACTTAGGTACAATCTCTTGGTGGCTCTTGTTATTATGTTTCTTTTATTAATGATGCAACTAGAAAAACTTGGGTTTATTGCATTTGACATAAATGTAATGTTTTTTCTACTTTTAAGAAATGGAAAGCTCTGGTTGAGAAGGAGACATGAAAAAGGATAAAGTGTCTCAGATCAGATAATGGAGGTGAATATTGTGACAAGGAGTTTGATAGTTACTGTTCATATAATGGGATTCGTAGAGAGAAGATAGTTCCAGGAACCCCATAAGAAAAGGGTGTGTCAGAAAGGATGAACATAACAATCATGGTGCAGGCAAGGTGTATGAGATTGTATGCATGGTTTTGTTTATAGTTTTGGACAGATGTTGTGGATATTGATGTTTACTTAATAAACATAGGGCCTTCAAGTGCTTTAAATGGTGGGATTCTAAAGGAGGAATGGACAAGTAAAAAGGTAAACTGCTTATTTCTAAGAACTTTTGGTTGTGAAGCATTTGTCAATATTGATAAAGAAAATAGAATAAAGCTTGAGGTTAAATCCAAGAAATGTACGTTTATTGGATACAGGATTGATGATTTTGGTCTTCGCTTATGGGATTATGGAAATCATAAAATTTTTAGGAGTAAAGATGTAGTATTAAATGAAAATGTCATATACAAAGATCAGTTGAAGGGAAATAAAGATGAGAAGGAAAAAACATAATACACAATGTGTAATGAAATCAAGGAAAATGAAACTCCAAAGGTGCCAGAAAATCAAGGACACCAACATGTACCTCAAACTCCTTCAAGTGTTAGAAGATATACCAAGTTAAGTAGACCCTTTGAATGATACTCTCCTTCATAATATTATTAATTGATGATTGATTCTGGTGAAACAAAATGTTCTGAAGATGCAATGCATGTGAAAACTAAAAATAAGTGAGAGAAAGGCATGAATGAGGAGATGGACTCATTGGTAAGAAACCAGGATTGGGATTGGTTCATTTCCTGCAGGTAAAAGAGCATTGCAGAATAAATGGGTTACAGGTTGAGGGAAGAATATGGAGTCAAGAAGCAATATAAGGCTAGACTTGTTGTGAAGGGTTTTGCATAAAAAAGGTATATATTTTGATGAAATATTTTGTCCTGTTGTTAAAATGACTTCAATTAGGACTATTTTGAGTCTAGTGGTTGTAGAATATTTGCATCTTGAACATTTAGATGTAAAAAAAACCTTTCTCCATGGTGATTTGGAGGAAGAGATTTATATGCAACAGCCATAGGGGTATGAGGTCAAAGGGAACATGCAGGTTGAAAAAAGCTTGTATGGCCTGAATAAAGCTCCAAGGCAATGGTATTTGAAATTTGTCAGGTTTATGTTAGAACAAGGTTATAGTACACGTCATTATGAACATTGTGTTTATTTCAAGAGGCTAGATGTTATCCTGTGAAATGTCACTTCTCCGTCTGAGTACCAACACTCAATGTGTCGGTACACAAAAGGACAAAATGAATGGAAGGGACAAAACCCTATAGATGTGCATGTGTCTTCATATATTATCATCTTTCCAGCTTGAACTATTTTTATAAGGTGATTAAGGATAATTCGCGACTATTGCCATTGTGCAACCCACAAACCATTCATGAGTATTGACATTGCAACCCGTGAATACATGATCAGTGTTTGTATACATGGGTTTCCCATATAAAAGTCGTGTATCACCCATAACCTGCTAATATTAATAGTCGTGAATGCCCTAATCCAGAAATTAAAAATAAAAACAAGTTTAGTTGAAGACAGTTGGGTTCCTAATTATAACTATCCCAACTTCCTCAACCATCTCAACCTTTGTAACCTTTCTCTTTCCTCAGGTATAAATAGAGGGTAGGGATTGAGGCTAAACATGATCAATGGGAGAGCAAGGTTATGCTAGTGGATTGCCTATAGAGATCTTGGAGCAACAGAACTCAATTTCCTTGGCTAGCAGAGGAGCACTTGTTTCAGATATTGGTTCTAATCTTCCATCACTTGTTTATCAATAAATAGAGATTTTCTTTCAATTTGTGTCTTTGTACTCTTATATGTTATGATTTCTGAATTCTCTTGTCATTTCATTGCAAGCATATTATTTCATTAATATTCTATATAATATATAAGATATTGCAGGAAAGATCTTGATCTTTGTAAGTATTAAAGATCCCCTAGAAGCTGTTGGAGCAATTTGGATTGAAGAAGAAAGCTAGGATCAACCTCCACAAGTAAGGTACACCTATTTTCCTCCTGATTTCTCTATCAAATTCTTAAATGGATGAATGTTTGAAATTTTATTTAGTATGTTGGTAACCCCAGAGACCCTAGGTCATAAGGTTGTATTCTCCTGAACAACATAACTGGCGACTCCACTAGGGAGTCCAACCTATTGTGGGTCCGTTCTTTTTGTTTCCTTACCAGTTTTGCTATGTTTGATACTGTGAGTGATTTGTTTATTGTTTACCTTCAATTGTTGGTGCTCCATGCTTAAAATCTTTAGGTAATTTATTTTTCTCTTTGAAATTTTTTGACTGTATTCACGACCTATCAGTATATACAGTCGCGAATTGTCTGTTGTATTCATGGGTTGCTTTGGTAACAGACGTGTATGGTACGCGGGATGCCTTGATGACAATCATGAATTTCTTGTAGGTGTCTATCAGTCTATAAGGTTTTGCTTGTCCTTTACTTTCTGATCCTTCAGGTGTTTGTTAGGGTTCTTATTTAGCATTGTGCTATGGCTTTAGGTGTATACATTTCACTATTTGCTTGTTAAGTCAAGTATTTTTTAGTAAAAGTATTCTGACTTCTTCATTTGTAAATGTGTTGGGTCCTTCTGGCTTGGTTTCTTGGTCTGAATTCTTTTGTCTTTTGGTCACTGGTGTCTATCAGTCCTTTAAGGACACTGATATACTTGAGATTGCTTTTCTGGTAGTCTAAGTTAGTCATTCTTGCCATCTTTTGGATCTATTGGTCTTTTCAAGTCAATAGTTTTTTCGAGTCTAGAGTTTGAGTCATATCTGCATGATTGGTTGAAGATCATTACTATAGGATATGACTGCTATAATTTACATTTTATAAGATCATATTGTTTAATTCGCTCAAAGTGCACTTAGTTGCTTATAGTTTTTTATTTTTTTGAAAAAGGAAAGACAAAAGCATTTTTGCATCAGTTGTTTTTCTCACTATTTTTCAGAATATATATATATAAGTCTTGTAGTTTCTCATGTTGTTAAAAATTCATTAGCTTTCATTTACAAAGAAAAAGAAAGGAAAAAATTGCATTTGTAGTGACATTCATTTTGAATTTTTATACATCAATTGCTTTCACTTTGTTGAGTCTATAACACCATTCAGTCTCATTCCACTACCCTTTGACTAATACAACCATTAAAAAAAACGTTTAATTAAAATATGTTAGTAAGTTTCTTTTTATAGGTTCGTACATGAGCTAGTTTAGGCTAGGTTTTTGGACTAGGAAGATTTAAATTATCCAAAAGCACTTTGATCTCAAATGTAGTGGCTTATCGTTGGGTAAATCCTCTTCTACAAGAGACAATCCGAAAATCTCCTCTCATACAGAAGTTAAGCACGAGGCCGCGTGAGAGCTCGGTTGAGGAGATACCCCTCCACTTCCTTGTTCGATCATTTACCATGATTGTTTTGCATTTGGGGATCTTATCAATACCACTTCTTGGGCCCCATGAGGTGCCAGTTTTGATAGGGTTTTGGGCTTAGCTACCCTACCCATGCACATCGATCAGGCTTGCGACTGTTTCGCTGGACTCTAAGTGTATATTTGGTAGCCTTAGTCTCCAGACACTAGAATCTTACACAGGTGGTATTGGAACACTATTTTCAGTACACCTAGGACGGACTTGGAAGGTAACATCGGTAGACTATTTGGGAGGGTAATTGGGTGATTCCAATGCTTACCCAGAGAAATATTCACAAGATGCTAAGTAACTGTCCTTCGATCTTCACTAGTTGGAACTGGGACCTAATCATCCCAGGATTTCCTTTGGAAGGTGTATCTTCTATATGGTGTCTCTGTGTTACTTAGGACTTTTTTAGTGTGTTGTTTGGTTTGTCTGTGTTTAGTTGGCATTTAGGTGTGTGAGTCATATTTATAGCTGTGGAGGACCAACCTCTTCGTTGGTCTAGAAGTTTATAAAACCTTCTTCCATCTCTTACAATGGAGCCTCCATTGCCACCTCAAAGGTGGAGACTTGATACAGATGGTCCTTTCTAAGTGACTGGTGTTAGTGAAGTTCTAGGTGAACCAGAACTCAGACTTAATTAGGAAGAAACCTCAACAGCAGAGATAAAAGACTTGTATGCTGACAAGTTTGTAAGAAACTTTAATTCACCTATGACTGATTTGAACGATCCTCTAATGGTCCAGGTACTCCTGTTTAGTTCACTTGGTTCTGGTGTTCATTTGTAGAGTTATGTCTATCTTAGGAGAGGGTATGTCTACCCCAACTTCAGCCATTTTTGTTGGTGGAGTCTCACCTCCCTCGGTGAGTGTTCCTAGACCTGGTGTATCTACTGCACCCCTTTCACCAAGTGCTCGAGTGCTTCAACCCTCAACACCCTCTAATGTGGTAGGTCAGTCTAGTGGGGTGGTCGCTGGGTTTCCCAATTCACCTTTTGCTTCTCCTTCATTTATGCAAAATTCTCAAAGTGGTCCAAGTGGACCCACTTCGTTCGTCTAGGGTTTTCTGTGGAATGGAGAACATATTCCTCCATCCACTGCTTATGTAGGCCCTTTGCCAGCATATGTGGGCATGTCATATGGAAACAAAAATGCCTTTGGTCATAATTTCCAGACACCTGGTCAGGTTTCGGCTGCTCCTTTCACGAGCTCTCCCTTTTCACTTTTTAGTGGAGGTATTCTTGCTCCTGTGTTTCAAACTCTAGCTTCGGCTGGGGCAATCCCACCTTTTCACTTTTTAGTGGAGGTATTCTTGCTCCTTTGTTTCAAACTCCATCTTAGCTTTTGGGTGTAATCCTTTCCAAAATGTTGCAACCACTTCACAATTGGTGGTTGGGGGACACCCCACCTTTTTGTTTGGGAGCCAAGGGGCAGGTCCTTCCACACCCCAAACTCATTATCAAACCCCGGTTAGGCCCAAACTTCCTTTCGTGGCAACCTTAAACTTGTCAGATTTGTCAAAGTTAATGAATGACCCCGTGCGACACAATGTGGCATGGCCACATGTACCCATTAAATTGCCATAAGAAATTCCTAAGTTTGAAGGAAAAGTTGGTGAATATCTAGGTGTGCACATTACCACTTTTCACGTTTAGCACTCTTCAAACTCATGTGGCAGCAAAATGGTACAGAGAACTTCCCTCTGCTACATATGATAGTTTTCTGGATGTAGAAACTGTGTTCCTTAACCACTTTCAACTTCCTATCTGGTGTGTTGCCAGTACAGACTTGTTTATGACTTTCGACAGAACAAGGCCACACATATTTCTGATCACATTCAGGAGTGGCAAAGATGAAAGAGGATTATTAAAGCCACTATACCTCCTTAGTTTTTATTGGAGCGGTCCTTAAAATCTCTACTGCCTTACATCTCTAAGGATGTATCCACTTCGGGGGTGACCAGAGGAGAAGAGACAATCCTCAGAGCCCAACAGTTAGACTTGATATATGCTTAGTTTGGGATTTTATATGAAATCATACCTGAGGTATTGAGGTCGAAAAACGATCAAGAAAAACCCAAGCATAGACCCCATGCCGATGGCGTCGTCGATTCAATTAGTTCTCCCACTGTAGAATCATTGGCCAAGCAACTCCATGAGTTGTCATTGAAGCAATATGCAATGGAGGTAGCGAAGGCTGTCACCCCCTCACCATAAAGTGCAAATGTTTTTTCACAGTCTTCTCAAAAGGGAAACCAATAGCCCAGTGGGAAAAATAAGAAGGGGAAGAAGGGTGAGGGTAACCAAAATAAGAAAAATCCCACAAAAAATGCTGATGGGGGCAAAAAAGACAAGAAAAATGTCAAGTTTCCTTGTAAGTTGTGCCATGAAGACCACCTTACTTATCAGTGCCCTTTAATGGAACAAGCACATAAGCTGCTGAATAATCAAAAACTAGTTGTCCTGAAGGATACCTTTCCCCAAGGATAGAATGCAACTTCTGCTTTGAATGTAGCCGGGGCACTTCTATAGTGCTCCTCCTGATCAAAATTATATCAATATGGTATGATCCAACACTTTCCTCCAAACAAGAAATAAGAATTATGAATCGGAGGCTCAAGAGAAGGGTAAGTCTACTGCTGAAACTTATACCCCTCTCACTATTGAAAAACCAATTGATCTAATGCCCGAGATACTGAAAGGTGTCTTTAAGAAAACATTTCACAACCCTAATGCTAGGGCTGCTTCCAAATATTCTGTAGTTGAAGACTTAGCTAAAAATCATTGTGCGATGTGGGCATTGGAGGTGTTATAGAGTTGTCCTTCTCATAGGGATGCAGTCTTAGCAGCCATAGGTAGCATGGATTCAATGATCCTACTGGTGAAATTTAATCTTTTCGATCTTAAAATATGTTTGCCTTACCATGTGGCTTTGTCAATTGATGTTGTCCATGGAGGTAAAACCATTGGATGAACAATGGTTGATGAAGTGATTCCACGTGCGTAATGTCGATGTCTTGTTCGAAAGCCTTGGGATCCCCAGAGCTAGTGCCATTGAACACTCTACTTACAGCTTTTGACGGAAGGTCTTTCCGTCTACAAGGTATCCTACCAGCTTTCGAAATAAAGCTGGTAGGGAAAGCAGTGTTTATTGAGGTGGAAGTGATAGATGCCTCGTTGGATTATAACTTGCTATTGGGGAGAAGTTGGACTTACGCTATGTGCGCTATCCCTCGAGCGTTTTCTGAGTTGTAGTGTTTCCACATGAAGGGAAGTTGGTTACTGTTAACCAACTCAGTTTCACTCAAAACGAACATCCTATAACGTAATGCCGGCTGCTCTGCTGATAAAAAGGCTTTTTTTTCCTTAAAAAAGAGGGTAATGAAGGTAAGGTAAGGTGTGATAACCAGGCAAGGGGGGTAGTAAGTTTTATGCTCATAGGTATGATTTTAAGTAGGTTTCCCAAGGCAGAGGTATGAGGATAAGGTAACTGAGGCTTAGTTTCAGGTAGTTCCCAAGGCAGACTAAAAGGTATCCAAGAGAAGAGGTATGAGGCACAGGTTAAATATTTTAATTCTTCCAAGCAAAGGCTGTTCCAAAAGGGTGCATGCATAAACTGTAGGGTCAAGGTATGAGGTGAGGGCATGGTACCATTGATAGATCAATCAAAACTAGCTAACGAGAGCTTGGGGGTTAGACTGTATGCATATTTGATGGGCACATTTGATATCCCAACCCCTATTAACTACTTAGGTTTTACAAGCATAGGGAAGTCTATCACGGCGATTGTCGATAGAACTGATCCTTGGGTCCTTCCTTCTTATCACAAGCCTCAAGTTCCCTTATCTGTAGTGGGAGTAGCTTATCAAGCTGTTTTTAATGCCACTACTAATTCCATCGCGACTCCTTCTTCAATTTTCGAGGAGTCAGATGAAGCCTATCTTCCCGCTTGGGCGGAGAACTCTTCATATTCATATGATTGCTTGGATATGGTTTTTCCTTCGGATGAAGCCATTATGGAAGCGATGATTGGATGAGAAAAACGTGTGAAGACCTTCACCATAAGTCCTTCTTTCTTCCAGAGTTGAGCAGAATTGAGAATCAGGAGCTCCATGTGAGACTGACAAAGGGTGTTGATTTGCTGATTAATCCTTTACCCAAGTAGGGAGTATTTGCTGAGGGGAATATGGAAAATATCTCTGCTACCATTCCAATCAACATCTCTGAAAAATCCTAACGTTGTTGAAAATCTGCATATTGGTACAAACTACTCTCCTGAAGAGATTGCCATATATACTTTCTTGTTTAAGGAATTTCGCGATGTTTTTGCCTGGTCATATGAGGAGATGCTAAGAATAGATCCATCTATAGTTGAACACAAAATCCATACGTACCTTGACCCGAAACCTATTTGAAAAAAAATTAGACTTGTAAATCTGTAGAAAGCGACAACTGTCAAGGTTGAAGTGGAGAAACTACTGAAAGCAGGGTTCATTTACCCAATCGCTCTGACGCAATGGGTATCCAATCCTGTTCATATTGATGAACATAAGGGACTATACGTGTGTGCACTGACTTTCGTGACTTAAATAAAGTGTGTCCCAAGGATAACTACCCCACGCCCTTCATTGATCATATTATTGATGCTTGTGCAGGTAGTGAGGTATTTTTGTTTATGGATGGTTTTTCCGTGTATAACCAAATTCAAATTAAGATGGAAGATCAGTATAAAATGACCTTCATTTGTCCTTGGGGGACCTTCGCATACAAGAAAATTCCCTTCGGTATAAAAAATTCCGGAGCTACCTTCCAATGAGTAATGAATTTTTCCTTCCATGACATTAAGAATATTGTCGAACCTTACTTGGATGATTTGCCTACCCATTCTCGCAAGAGGAAGGACCATCTAGATCACCTTTGTATGATATTTGAATGATTTAGAAATTATAAGATACGCTTGAATCCCCACAAGTGTGTTTTCTACGTCGAGTCGAGGAGGTTAATAGGGCTTATTGTGTTAAATAGAGGCATATAGGTGGATCCTTTGAAATTCAAGGCTATTGTAAATATGCTTTCTCCTTGTTCCATTAGGCAAATTCAGAGCCTGAAGGGAAATCCAATTTCCTTCGACGTTACATAGTCAATTATGCCAATATAACTGAGGGTTTCATGTGCTTGCTAAAGCAAGACACCCCATTCCTATGGGATCAAGCCACACAGCTTGCTTTTAAGGCATTAAAGATGGATTTACTATCGGCTCCTTTACTACATCCACTAGATTATACCAAAGATTTTATATTGTATTTGGTTGCGTCGAAGTCGACTATAGGAGTAGTACTTGTTTAGGAGGACGACAAACTTCAAGATCATGCTATCTATTACCTTAGTCGTGCATTAGCTGGTCCTGAACTTACGTACTCCCATGTTGAGAAGTTGGCTTTAGCAGTGATCTATGTTGTTCAGAGGCTACGTCACTACATCTTGCTAAGGACAACTACAATGGTTGCAGATGTAAATCCATTTCAGTATGTTTTATCCTATTGCATACTCAAAGTAAAATTCAACAAATGGATAGTCATTCTCCAAGAGTTTGACTTGGCTTTTCAATCTGCTAAGTCCAAAAATTCCTTAGTTTTTGTAGAACTGATCTTGGAATTCCCTACAGAAGAGACTGTAGTGGCGGAAGAATACTCATTCCTAGATGATTATATCTTTCTAATTTCCACCTCTGATCCCTGGTACAAAGATATCCTAATGTATCTCCAGACTCTTAAGTGTCCTACATCCTTCTCACGAGAAGATTGACATAAATTTCGTGTCAATGCAAAAAACTACCTGATCATCGGTGATACCTTATATCGACGAGGGGTAGATTCGATATTGCGTCGGTGCCTCACCCACGAGGAGGAAGGGCATGTCCTAAATGATTTCCATAGCAGAGCGTGTGCGGGTCATTTGTCTGGGTTAGCAATGACCCATAAAATTTTACGTGATGGTTATTTATGGCCCACTATCTTCAAATATTGTGTGCAAGCTGTAAAGCATTGTCGTTGTTGTCAGTTCTATAGCAGAAAAATGTGATCGCATCCTGCTCCTTTGTTTCCAGTCATCGCAGTAGGGCCCTTCACCAAGCGGGGGTAGATTACATGACGTGTAACCCAGTTTTTGCTGGGGGGCACAAATACCTCATTGTTGTTGTAGACTACTTCATGAAGTGGGAAGAGGCAATCCCTACCTTCAAAGCTGATGGAGAAATGACAACTTACTTTGTATTCAACCAAATCATTGATCGTTTTGGTATACCAAAGCAAATTGTCACTAACCATGGAAGTCATTTTTATAACAACATGATGACCAAGTTGATCACCATGCTAGGGTTTAGGCAAGATCATTCATCTTACTTTTACCCGCAGGTGAATGGACAAGTAGAGGCGGTTAATTAAACCTTGAAAACTATTCTAAAGAAAACTATTAACGCAAGCAAGTGAAATTGGCACATCATGTTGTAACCTGCACTTTGGGCATACTGGACTAATGTCAAGACTGCTACTAGTTTCCGTTGTTCCAGCTCGTTCACAAGGTGGAAGTAGTCACACCGGTTGAGTGCAAGATTCCATCCCTTAAGATTGATATTCATGTGTTTTCTGACACTACAGATTTGGAAGAACATTTGCTTCACCTAGAGAATCTGGATGAACAACACAGATATGCATTGACTACAAACAAGGCTCATAAGAATAGGGTCAAGAACCAATACGACAAAGTCGTTAAACCGAGAGTTTTCTCCGAGGGAGAAATTTTTTTGCTCTAGGATCAAGACAAGGAACCCCTAGGGGCAGGAAAATTTAAGTCAATGTGGTTACGCCCCTACATTGTGTCGAAAGTTTTGAAAAAAAGAGCTTATGAATTAATTGATTATGATGGAAACAAGTAGTTGGAGGCCTAGAAATGGGCTCTACCTGAAGAAATATTATGCTTAGGCATGGTACATGGTACAAGTTGTCGGAGCCCAGAACTTCCCTCTGCTGCATATGATATTTTTCTGGATTTAGAAATCATGTTCCTTAACCACTTTTAGCTTCCTGTCCGATATGATGCTGGCACAGACTTGTTGTCAACTTTTCGACATAACAAGGCCACACATATTTTCGATCACATTCAGGAGTGGCGAACATGAAAGAGGATTATTAAAGCAACTATACCTCCTGAGTGTTTATTATAGTGGTTCTTAAAATCTCTATTGCCTTACATTTCTAAGGACGTATCCACTTTGGGGGTGACCAAGGAAGAAGAGGCAATCCTCAGGGCCCAACAGTTAGACTTGATATATGTTAAGTCTGGGATTTTGTATGAAATTATCCTTGAGGAACCAAGGTCCATAAATAACACTGAGAAACCCAATCCTCAACCCCATGCTGAGGGCATGGTTGGTTCAGTTAGTTCTCCCACTATAGAATCACTGGCCAAGCAATCTGCAGTGGAGGCAACTAAGGCTGCCACCCCCTCACCTCAAAGTGAAAATTCTTTTACACAACCTCAAAAGGGAAATAAACAGCCCGGTGGGAAAAATAAGAAGGGGATGAAGGGTGAGGGTGACCAAAATAAGAAAAATCCCACAAACAATGCTGATGGGGGGAAAAAAGACAAGAAAAAGGTCAAGTTTCGTTGTAAGTTGTTCGAGGGAGACCACCTTACTTATCAATGTCCTCTTATGGAACAAGCTTAGAAGTTGTTGAAGAATCAACAACGGGTTGTCCTGAAGGATCCCTTTCCCCAAGGAAAAAATGCAGCTTCTGCTTCAAATGTAGCCCGAGGCATTCCTAATGCCCCTACTGATCAAAATTATATCAATTTGGTATGATCCAACACTTTACTCCAAACAAGAAATAAGAATTATGAATTAGAGGTTGTGGAGAAGGGTAATCCTACTAGTGAAACTTCAACCCCTCTCACAATTGAAAAACCACCTGATCCAATGCCGAAGATACTGAAATGTGTCTTTAAGAAAGCATTTCACAACCCTAATGCTAGGGCTACTTCCAACTACTCCATAGTTGAAGACTTAGCTCAAAATCCTTGTGCGATGTCAGCATTGGAGGTGTTATAGAGTTGTCGTGCTCAGCGGGATGCCCTCTTAGTAGCCATAGGTAGCATGGATTCATCGATCCTGCTGGCGAAATTTAATCTTTCCGATGTTAAAATACGCCTGCCATACCATGTGGCTTTGTCAGTTGATGTTGTCCAGGGAGGTAAAACCATTGGACGNAGGTGCTTCCACATGTGGAATGTCGATGTCTTATTGGAAAGCCCTAGGATCCCTAGAGCTAGTTCCATCGAACACTCTACTTACTGCTTTAGATGGAAGGTATTTCCGTCCACAAGTTATCCTACCAGCTTTCAAAATAAAGTTGGCAGGGAAAGCAGCTTTTGTTGAGGTGGAAGTGATTGATGACCCATTGGATTATAACTTGTTGTTGGGGAGAAGTTGGACTTATACTATGTGTGTGATTGCCTCAACCATTCTCCAAGTTGTAGTGTTTACACACCAACGGAAGTTGGTTACAGTCGACCAACTCAGTTTCACTCGGAAGGGTCGCTTAGAGACTAATGAGTCCACAGTACCTTTGATAGATCAATAAAAAACACCTAACAAGACCTTAGGGGTTGGAATGTATGCATCTTTGATGGGCACATTTGATATCCCAACCCCTATCAACTACTTAGGTTCTACGAGTGTAGGGAAGTCTATCGCGATGGTTGTTGATAGAAATGATCCTTGGGTCCTTCCTTCCCGTCATGAGCCTCAAGTGCCCTTATCTATAGTGGAAGTAGCTTACCAAGTTGTTTTTAATGCCAGTGTCAATTCCATGGTGACTCCTTCTACATTCTCAGAGGAGTCAAATGAAGATTATTTGTCTTCGTGGGCGGAGAACTCTATGTATTCATATGATTTCTTGGATATGGTTTTTCCTTCGAATGAAGTGATTCTGGAAGCTATGTTTAGATGAGAAAAGACTTGTGAAGACCTTCACCATAAGTCCTTCTTTCTTCCAGAGTTGAGTAGAATTGAGAATCAAGAGTTCCATGTGAGACTGACAGAGGGTGTTGATTCGTCAATTAATCCTTTACCCAAGGAGCGAGTATTTGTTGAGGGGAATATGGAAAATATCTCTGCTACCATTCCAATCAACATCTCTA
Organism: Pseudotsuga menziesii; assembly: GCA_001517045.1. Lineage (NCBI taxonomy): Eukaryota > Viridiplantae > Streptophyta > Pinopsida > Pinales > Pinaceae > Pseudotsuga > Pseudotsuga menziesii. The sequence continues at coordinate 119,204 of LPNX010944954.1, forward strand.
TAAACCCTAACATCGTTGAAAATGTGCATATTGGTGCAAACTGCTCTCTTGAGGAGATTTCCATATATACTTCCTTGTTTAAGGAATTTCGCGACATCTTTTCCTAGTCATATGAGGAGATGCCAAGCATAGATCCATCTATCATTGAACACGAAATCCACACTTACCTTGATGCTAAACATGTTCGACAAAAAATTTGACCTATAAATCCACAAAAAGCGGTAGCCATCAAGGCTGAAGTGGAGAAACTGCTGAAAGTGCTGAAAGCAAGGTTCATTTACCCAATTGCTCTGATGGAGTGGGTATCCAATCCCGTTCATGTTGATAAAAAACAAGGGACCATACGCGTGTGCACTAATTTCTGTGACTTAAATAAAGCGTATCCCAATGACAACTACCCCACGCCCTTCATCGATCATATATTGATGCTTGTGCAGGTAGCAAAGTATTCTCGTTTATGGATGGATTTTTCGGGTATAAGAAAATTCAAATTAAGCCGAAAGACTAGCATAAAATGACCTTCATCTATCCTTGGGGGACCTTCACATAGAAGAAAATACCTTTTAGTTTGAAAAATTCCGGAGCTACCTTTTAGTGGGCAATGAATTTTTCCTTCCATGATATCAGAATATTGTCGAACCGTACTTGGATGATCTGCCTGCCCATTCTTGCAAGAGGAGGGACCATCCATATCATCTTATTATGATCTTTGAACAATGTAGACATTATAAGATATGCTTGAATCCCCATAAGTGTGTTTTCTACATCGAGTCGGGGAGGTTACTAGGGTTTATTGTGTCAAACAAAGGAATACAAGTGGATCCTTTCAAAGTCGAGGCTATTGTAAATTTGCCTCCTCCTCGTTCCATGAGGAAGCTTCAGAGTCTGTAGGGGAAATCCAATTTCCTTCGGTGTTTCATAGTCAATTATGCCAAGATAAATAAGATTTTCATGCGCTTGCTAAAGCAAGACACCCCATTCTTGTGGGATGAAACCGCACAACTCTCTTTTGAGGCATTAAAAATGCTTTAATATCGGCTCCTTTATTACGTCCACCAGATTACACCAAAGATTTTATATTATATCTAGCTGCGTCGAAGTTGACCATAGGAGTATTACTTGTTAAGGAGGACGACAAGCTTCAAGAGCATGTTTTCTATTACCTTAGTCGTGCATTATCTGGTCCTGAACTTAGGTACTCCCATGTCGAGAAGCTGGATTTAGCAACAGTTTATGCTGTTCAGAGGTTGCATCACTACATCTTGCTAAGTACAACCACGGTGGTTGCAGATGTAAATTTGTTTTAGTATGTTTCATCCCAACACATAATTGGGGGAAAATTCAACAAATGGATAGTCATTCTCTAAGAGTTTGACTTGGATTTTCGATCTGCTAAGTCCAAAAAGTCCTTAGTTTTCGCAGAACTGATCTCGGAATTCCCTGTAGAAGAAACTGTAGTGGCGGAGGAGGACTCATTCCCAAATGAGTATATCTTTCTGATTTCCACCTCTGACCCCTGGTATGAGGATATCCTAGTATATCTCTAGACTCTTAAGTGTCATGCATCCTTCTCGCAGTAAGATCGACATAAATTGTGTGTCAATGCGAAAGACTACCTGATCATCGGTGATACCTTATATCATCGAGGGGTAGATTCGATCTTGCGATGATGCCTCACCCACAAGGAGGATGAGTTTGTCCTAAATGATTCCCATAGTGGAGCATGTGGGGGTCATTTATCTGGGTTAGCAACGACCCAAAATATTTTGCGTGCTTGCTATTTCTGGCCCACTATCTTCAAATATTGTGTGGAAGCTGTAAAGCATTGTCATCATTGTCAGCTCTATACCAAAAAGATGCGGTTGCATCTCGCTCCTTTGTTTCCTATCATCGCGGTAGGGCCCTTCACCAAGTGGGAGGTAGATTACATGATGTGCAATCTAGTTTCTGCTGGGGGGAACAAATACATCATTGTAGTTGTAGACTACTTCACATAGTGGTCAGAGAAAATTCCTACCTTCAAAGCCCATGGCAAACGACAACTTACTTTGTATTCAACAAAATCATTTCTCATTTTGGGATACCAAAGCAGATTGTCACTGACCATGGGAGTCATTTTCAGAACAACATGATGACTGAGTTGACCACCATGCTAGGGTTTAGGCAATATCATTCATATTCCTTTTACCCTCGGGTGAATGGACAATTAGATGCAGTTAACAGAACCTTGAAAACCATTCTAAAGCGCACTTTTAACACGAGCAGGTCAAATTGACACATCGTGTTGTACCTTGCATTTTTGGCATACTAGAATAATTTCAAGATGCTACTTGTTTCTCATCGTTCCAACTCGTCCACGAAGTGGAGGTAGTCATGCCGATTGAGTGCGAGATTCCATCCCTTAAAATAGCTATTCATGTGCTTCCCGATACTACGGATCTGGAAGAACGTTTGATTCACTTAGAACACCTAGATGAACAACAAAAAGATGCATTGGATACAAACGAGGCTCACAAGAATAGGGTCAAAAACCAATACGAAAAAGCCATCAGACCAAGAGTTTTCTTCGAGGGAGAACTTGTTTTGCTCTAGGATCAAGACAAGGAACCCCTAGGGGGAGCCCCCAGATTCAAATCAATGTGGTTAGGTCCTACATTTTGTCAAAAGGTTTGAAAAAGGGAGCTTATGCATTAACCGATTATGATGGAAATAAGTTGTCGGATCCCAGGAATGGGCTCTACCTAAAGAAGTACCACGCTTAGGCATGGTACTTGTCCTTGTATTGTTATTGTATGTGTTTTTGTGTACAATGGGTCATTAGTTGGTTAGTGTTTCTTATACAGTCTGTTGGTTGTTTCAGATGTCATCCAAGTGGTTTGTAGGTTTTGTTGATGGCGCTAGCCACCATACTTGTAATCTAGCTTCAGCCGCTTGGGTTATCTATTCACCCTTGGGATAACTAGTTGCCTCTCGTGGCGCCTGCTTAGGTCATATGACTAATAATGTGATTGAATACAGTGGAGTCATCGAGTTGTTATGGGATGCTACACGTGGCATTACTCGTTTGGAGGTCAGACTTGACTCTCAGGTCGTGGTTTCCCAACTCAATGGCGATTATCAAGTGAGAAACCCTAACTTTCTACATTAGTTTTTATGTATTGGATTACTTGAAAGAAACTTTGAGTAAATTTCATTCAATCACATTTCAAGAAATGAAAACCAAATTATTGATGCATATGTGAATTACATATTGGAGTGGCACTTAACAAACACATTGTAAAATAAATATAATATACACATTTGAGACGCATGTACATAACCATATATATATATATATATTTGTGTGTGTGTGAAATATGTCCATAGATATAGCAAGTTTTGATCCGAAGATCCCGTCACAAGTGTATCAATATACAAAAAATGGGATCATAGTCCATATATGCCAAATTCTAGGCCTTCTCCTCATCTTCCTCGGCTGCGGTTGCCTCTAACCTCTCTATAATGAAGTACGACCCTAGCCACCCTTCTGAGAAGGCATAGTCAGGTCGATGGAACCCCAACAACATACTCTTGCATGATCATAGGGATCCAATCCATCCGAAACGTAGGGATATTTTGGGTAAGCCTGGACAACTTCCCCTCAATCACACATAGTAAACTGTCATCCCCACCCTGTACGGGCCGCACAAATGTCTTGTGATTCCCATTGGGGTGAACTGGTCCAACATCTGCATATAAAACATTAAAGATAGATCAAACTCTTATACATATGTATATATCATTTTATGAATAAAACTCATAAAAATAAAATAATATAAAAAGATAAAAACATACCTATCTCTCCCCATGCCTTCCCTTGAGGGAGGATGAGTTCAGGGTCTCCTCGGAAATCTATTCCGACATATGGAAACTACTCGAGAGTAGGCACTTGCCTATCCTACTAGGAATATAAGTTGTCATCATAGCCACTTTGGATCCCACCTTCGCCACCTTTATGGATAAATATGCCCCCCCCGTATCGTGAGTCTAGGATGACGGGGTGAGAGCGATGGTAAAGGTACTGCAGGGCCTAGGGAAGGAACCCTATTGAAGAAGAACGCTACCAAGATGCTAGCATAGCCAAAGTTCTTTCTTTGGCTCCTCTTGCAATCAAAAAGCTGTTTTTTCATTAATGGGATCATCCTTGAACACCAGTCAAACAACGTACCCCACACACATTCCACTGTAACTCGCATGTGGGTACAGGTGGCCAAATGCAAAGCAGAAGAACCAACAACCCTAGCTACTATGCTTACCATCACTTTCAACGGGAAGCTATTTATCTGCCAGATTGGGACGCATGTCCCTGACTTCTATGTTCCAGGTAAGCAGTAATTATCAATATAATCTTGCATGCTCAAAGGGTCACCATCCCTGCCAGTGCCCTCAAGGTTTACAGTTGTTCCCCTATGATAAATTCCTATGATGAAATAGATATCATCTATTGTAAGCTCCAAAGCCTCTCCTTGGAGGTCAAAAAGTCAGAGATCATGGTCCCAGTAGTCCACTAGAGTCTCGAATAGACGAAATTTTGCTCTCATATTGGACGTGTAGTAGAATTTTAGTAAGACACTTCTTTGTAATGCTTGCAAGGTTGGGGCATGTTGCATTGCTTCGGTCGATGTATTCATGTTCCCTTTCTCTCCACTCTAAGACCATTTTTTCCTGCCCAATGCACATATCAAACCATTAGAATTCATCAAAATACTGTTGCATTTGTGTGTTTAAAAAAAATTTAAGGTCACACAATATTTGTGACTGTGCTTTTAGTACAACGTGAAGCAAACGCGGGCTGTAGTGCAGCAACTCGTGAATAAAACGCGTATTCGCGACTGTGATTAAGACTACCCGCGAATGCTCCATGAGGCTCTTAGGGCACGCATAAAAACAAAAAATTTTGCACTAAAAACAAAAATTGAATGGATAGAAAGGAAGAGAAGGGAGAGATATCTAACCTGTAACTTGCGGAATCGAAATTGGCCCAACAGTTTGTCCACCGCAATCAACTGAAGTCTGGAGGTAAAAATTGCCAAATATAGTAAAATTTCCAAATGGTATGTTTATTTTTAGTTTTTGAACTATTTATAGCAAACATTTCAAATTTTTACCCATTGTCTATAGTTTAAAATCAATTTTGAATGTATGGACTAATACCATGGTCTTTTTTCTAGCCAGAACAGGTCATGGATCATTGAAAATCTATTTTCCATCGAATATAGGGTAGGATTTGGTCCTCATTGCCGACTTTGCACATATACCTTATTCGTCACTACACCATAGGATTACCTTTTCGTCCATGGACTATGGTGTAAAATCACTTTTAGCTCATACACATCATTGTTCTTTCATGGATAGGGCCTCCTTCTCATGGGTACCCTAGTTTAGAACACTTTATTGTCTCTTTGGTACCTATGCCGCAGTTGTGTTAGGTTTGCGGGAGCCTTCTTAGTTGTTTTTCATGACAAAATGGACCTCATTTTGCATCTTTTTCCGAGCTATACCCGATTGTAAGGCTCCCACACTTATGGAGTTTTCTTTAAGCCCTTGCCCGAATCCTCAAAATAGACTAGAATTCCAAGTAAACTTGTTCATTCAGACTCATTAAAAATAAGTGAACGATCATCTACATTGGTGGTAAGTTATCTCTTTCTCGGACCATGTAGATTATTTACGCAAAAGGAATACTCTCTTTTTACGGAATTGAGAAGAGTATCTAGATAGATAAGGATAGATAGGTTGCCTTTACGTTACACAGGGGTGGGGGGGAAATGGTAAGACGCAAAGACACCTTCACTACAGAATTTCCATTGTGTGACAGCCTAACGCATCCACTTTAGTGGGTTGCCCCAAAGCCTTGTTGTTCCTTTTTCACATAAGTGTGTTTACTTTACGTAAAGTTTGATTTATTTCCTTTGAGCGTACTTTTCTTTTCGCAAACGTAGATAGTTTACTTTTTCATAAGTTCAATTTGATGTATGTGTGCCTTTAGGTAATTTAATTTCGTACAATCTACTCGTATGCGAGTGTAGGAATTATTTTACAATTAAATCACTTAGTGGTGTTGTAAGTGCCACCCATCCTGCTAACAAACTAACATGAACATTTGAAAGGGGAGCTTTAAGATAACACATGAAAAACTATTTATATTGTGGGAAGATATGGTAGGAGAGAAGGATGAAGAAGTTGTTACCTTTGAATTCCATATTAGAGATCCAAGAGCGTTACCCCATCCATTTTTCCAAATTTTCACGGACTAGAGAATGAAGACCCCGATGAATTTTTATTTCAATTGGAAATACTTTGTAGAGCATACAATGTTCAAAATCTGAATTTTTTCCCTCTTACTTTGAAAGGAGCAGCCCTTTGATGGTTCATGAGACTAGGTGGGAATTGCATTCAAACTTGGGAAGACATGAAACATATGTTCTTGAAAAGATACCAAGATTATTGCAGGGTCAATGAGGACATCTTTGAAATAACACAGGGAGAAGAAGAAACTTTGGAAAATTATGTCGAACGCTTTCAATATAGCCTTCAAAGATCAAAACTAAGACAATCAGGAAAAGATACCTTGAAAAAACTTTTACCCAAAGGCATAAAAAATGAATATCTAGAAATTTTAAATCTGATGGTAATAGGTGACGTATTTTAGTTATCATATGATAATGTTTGTGAATTATGTAGAAGGTATTCAAGAGGAAAATTCAAGATTAGTAAAAATATACCCTCTTCTCAGCCTCATCTTAACCCCTATCAACCTTGTTCACAAATCCTTTCTGTCCCATCTGATGATCATAAGGATACTCTCTCTTATGATGCAACACTTCCTGTTCTACAAGATTTTCAACAATATCCCATTTTCCAGGTAGGATCAACCACACAAGCTAGTTAATTACACCTGCCACAATTACCTTCTCATAAATCTCCTCTATGCCCTACGCACATTCCTGTTCAATCCAGTCCACATTCTAACAACAATAAAGCAGTACAATATGCTTATAGTGTTGAAATGAAAAATTTATCCACCTTACCTACCTCACCAACATTATTGCAAGGAAGTCATACAAGATTTGGAGAGGTTATAGATTAAGGGATTGTAAAGACTACGAAAGAAAGTGAAGTTTCTACTTGGCCTTTCCACAAGAAGACAAGATCAACCTAGAATGCCTCTCATTCGATGAGGGAGGGACATTAGAACTTGAATATTCCCCGTCACCAAACTTAGATTCTTTATATATCCTAGAGTTCAATGAAAGATCTCGTGACATAACAAATGAAGAAGAAACCATAGAATACATAAGTCACATTGAAATATGGTTCCAAGAGGGAACCAAGCCACGGTACCATCCTCTTCTTCAATGTTTATTGTTGCTAAATCAAACAGCTCGGTTGATTCTTCATATCCCGATAATCATTGTAATATTTTTCTTATATGTGGATAAAGGTATATTTCTAATTTTGCTTCAAACATGGTTACATTGGAAGAATTCATATACTTGAATTGTTTTCTTTCTTTTTAGTAGAATAGGATATTATGTAAATATATTTTTGTTTTATTAAATAAATAAGAGTTACTACAGGTGACTCTTTTTCTCTCCATAATGTTATATATGCTTTTACAAATAAATATGAATCATCTAACAAGTGGTTTTGCAGCCTGATTATAAGAATTTTATCTATAAGCAGCTCATGGAGTATTATCTGAAAGACAATTTATGATCGTAAGATATCTTAAACCTTTCATAAAATTGCAGCTTATAGTGATAGTTAAAAACAATTATGTGTTGTACATCATTCTTAACCGTTCCTTTTATGATTCATATAGTTTTTTGGTGTTTTTGATTCAGACATGTATAGTTTTGGTTTTCTATTTTAAACAGTTGCGTGATAAGACTTACTCTCATTATTATCTTTTTTGAATCTCACCTTATACCTATGGATTACTAGTTTATCCTATACTTGTAATCAAAACTTGTCTCTTAAAATATCTTTGTGTGATAACTCGATAGTAGGTGGAGTTTTTGCCTGTGGGGAACATTATTTATCTTTTACAAAGAAGAAGGGTTATAAGGTCAAAGAACAGCTTTAAGTTATTCTCTTTTGACATGATTTATGATTAAGGTCAGTATGAAGAGTATTTGTAAGTTTATTTTTGCAAAATTGAATTATGTGTTTTAGCAGGGCTTAACATGCTCTAGTACCAATCGGCTTCCATATACTTAATATCATTATACAAGGAAAATCCACCGGGTACTGAACAGCCCTGCTGGCAGCGGGTTAATGCTAAGTAAAAACTTAAAACAATGAAGCTTGATAAATGCAAGTAAAACCGTTGGGGTACTGAACAGGCTTGCTTGCAGCGGGACTATGCTTGCATGGTACCAAGATAAACCCGTCGGGGTGCTGAACAGGCCTGCTGGAAGCGGGGAAATATCGGGTAAAAGAGATCTGGTTAATGCACTACTATGCACATGGTTCAAAGAATAATGATAAATATGAAGAAAAATTTTCAAATTTTATTTTAAGACCGATTGTTTTTAATGTCATTTGAGAATCGCTGTAAGTTGGGATTGGACCTAGCTATCTAATTCAACAAATACCTAGGATGTCATTATCCTAGAAATGGAACCCGTAGCTATAAAATCTCACACACTCTGAGGTAAACTCAAAATATCTTACGATGACAATATATTTTTAAAATAAGGCATGGATGACTAGATTTTCCTATGTCTTGCTTTCAGTTATCTTATCACCATTTAAGTGGTCTTTCTAAGCACTGTTATATTTTTCATGAATATACATATCTGAATCATTTCCATTTACTAGTTAGTTTTTCTTTTTACAAAATAATAAAACAGCATGATAGCACTCTTTTTATATGGAACAATCGAATCTTCTTTCTCATGGCTTGAGGACACGCCATACCTTTGGTTTGGGGGGGAGGATTAGGAAAAAATAGACTGTTTTCATTATTTATGATAGATCTATTTTCTCTAACAAAATGATAAGTGTTTTTCAGGATAAATTAGCAATGGAACTTGGTTATAGCATGAAGTATATTTTTACAGAAGATCATTATGGAGGACTATATGAAGGATCGAAGGATAATCCAAATGAAATACCACATGACGACCTAAACTTGGTGATATTATAACACTTATGGCTAAAATTTGCTAACCAAATTTTGTTTTTGGCAAATAATTTTTACCTCCATGAGAATGCTTTGACTTTAAAAGTTTTTTTTTAGTTATCATTTCACTGTTAGTAACCCTATCCTTTTACTTAATCATCTATGTAAACTATCAAATGATTACTTTTATACCTTTTGTGTCATATGTTCAACTTGTCCAAAGTTTTACTTTGGACATGGTTGAACTAATTATAAACTTTATGAACTCACTCATTCATGCATATGCTTGTTGCTGTCTCACATTTCAAAGTTCACTTTGACAGTATGATCTCTTATTTTTTTTGCTCAATGGGACCTGGCATTTCTCCGGTTTGGGGGAATGTTGAGCCTCATTTTGTTATCATTTTTAGCATTAAAATAACACATTTAAATGCATATTTTATTATCTTTCGTGTATTTACGTCATGCAGGTCATTATTTAGCATGAGGTAAGAACGAATTTGATGTTTACACAACTCTAGTAATTAACATTATTTTTACAACTTTATTTGACTTAAATTTCTAGTATTTGAAGCATATTTAATATATTAATTGATATAGATATTTGTTTGCAGATTTCATAATCCTTTTGGGCTAAATTTACAAACAAAACGCATTCAACTTACCGTTCAGCCCGATCTGCGCAATTGTTGTCCAGTTGCGTGTCCAGCTCATCATGCAGCTCATCACGTAGCTCGCCGTCTAGCTTGTTAATCAGGTTGCGCGTTGTCCATAACCAATTTCAGGCATTTAATGTTGAAACAGTTCTACAAACGAACTTCTATCCACGTGTTTGATGATTGAGGAAGCTTTTAGCCTAAGATCGCCATCATGCTGCTTATCACCCACCCATTGAAAGGGAGTAATGACTCCAGTCTAGAAGGATCGGTCGTGGCCTCCTCTACTTAACCTCTGAATTATTACTAGTCCTATGCACTTTGAAGAATGGAACGACTTGCCCAACCTTCATCACACATGCCAAGGATATCTGTTCACATTGAAGAAGGAGCCTGTGTTCTAGAAACTCACCATCGTGTATTCTCCGATGCCCAACACGCCACCATCAACCACGCCGGAGAGGGATCCTGCATGCCACGTTCACATTGAAGAAAACCAGACTTACACCAAAGAAGGAACCAGACTATGCGCTGGCCTGTAAACTGTTATATGGCTTTAAGATCGACTAATTTAGAGAGAAGTCAACCACTAAAGGGTTGACTTGCTCATCTCTTGTATTTTCTATATATACCAGCCTCTTTTGAGAGCTGGGAGAGAGAGTAGACAGTTCCAGTTTTATGCATGTAATTTTTCCCCAAGCACACTATAATTTTGTCCCATATTCTGAATAAAAGTTTGTACATTCTGCTGTTCATGGTTGCATTTGCGTAGGCGTTAGGCAGGCATCCCCTGATTGCTGAGAGGGCCCCTCAACAACCAGTGGCTTCCATGTCCATACGTGTTTTTGTTATTTTCTCTTTCACAGATAAGTAGTTTTATTTTAATTTGTTCTTGTGATTATGTTAATATAAGTGTCCATTCCTTTACTTTCTGTGATATATGTTTGTTATAGTTAATGTAATTTACATTATGCTGTCAATGTAGTCTTTGCCTGTAGAATTAGAGTGACCAGTCACTTGTAGTTTGTTCTCAGTTATCCTTTCAGTCTTCTCTTTTGGTTAAATGCTTAATGTTATATTTACAGGTCACGTGTAGTTTGTTTTTAGTTTTCCCTTTTAGTTAAATGCTTAATGTTATATTTACAGATAGATAAAATTTAGTTAATCTTAGGTCTTATTTGTAGTTAGAATTAGTTTTGTTAATTTTTGTTTAAATATAGATTAATTCAGCAATGTTTGAGTTTGTTTTATTTTATAATAGAAACAATCCCTTCACACCCATAGATTAGTAATCCCTTTTGCTTATTTTAATTATTAATTAGGTTTAAATTCTGTCCTTTATGCATTTTGTTTTCATATGCACAAAATCAGCTGATAATTAAATCATTTAGGTCTGCTTTTATTATTTTCTGTATACAGCCTCTCATTCGGACTGTGTGTTTGGATTGTCATTCGGGCCTTCCTTCCAGACTGTCGTCCAGCCTTCCATTCGACCTTTAGTATTCTTAGTTTATTTTTTAACCTGTTTTCAATTTTATTTCTTCGGCTTTTTAAATTATGTTATGTTTTGGTAATTAGGTAATAGTTACATCAGCCTCTAGGACCTTAGGTTAGATTATTTTAAAGTACTTATTAACAATCCTTTTTGTATTTCTTTTCAATCAAAGTATGTTTTTGAATTATGATTTGATTTACTTCTTTTGTCTTTAATTTCCTCATTTATCATCGCTGTAATATCTGATAATTGTATCTCTAGTTTAGTTTAATTCACCATTGTTTATATTGAATTTAGGGTTAGACACGTTAATTCTGGAAAATACACCAATACTTTGTAGATTGATACTAGCATAAGATTTATTCTTTTAATTGTATGTTTACTAAAAACGCTTATAGGCTAAAGAATTTGAGAAGTCTTCTTAATTAAGTTTTCTACTTGCTTCTTTATTTATTTTTTCTACTTATTCATAAATTAGACCTTTCTCAGTTTCTGAAGTTGTTTATGAAAGTTTTCCCATTCTTAGATTAAGGAGAAGAAGAGTTAATTAATGAGTAGTCCAATATTATCCTAGTATGATGTTTTTCTTTAATCACATTAATAATTAAATTTTTAGGAGTTTGACTCGATTTTTCATTTTGAAAGATTTTTTCAATCTTTTGTTTATTAAAGCATTTCTACAACGCCCTGGGAACCCCTCTACCTTCGCATATATTTTGTAGCAACTCTAAGCCTACCAACCCTGGTCGATAATTAAATATTAGGTGTATTTAAGATAGTAGAACACACAAAAACACATCTCTTGAAGACGAAGACCTAGAGTTTTGACGATGGTACCCTAAGATTCACTACCCTTATTGGTGGTCTCCTTTGCTTCAGTTGTTAGCATCACTCATTTACCGACATTCTCTTGAGTTCCTTCCATGTTCGACTTCATCTCATCTATTCACATGGTAGGGATTGTACTGGTTACTATGGATTTGGACGAAGATCTTAGGTTCATATCTCTATAACCTAAGTTGCACAAGATTGTGTTGTGTTCAACAATACGACTTATAGATTTTGAAGACTCATGTGATGTATATTGTGGCTCTGATCCACCTTTGTAATATACGTGTCCTTGTTTCCCATATCATATGATGTAATCAAATATTGTAAATGATCTGGTGTTCCACTTTATTGAACATGGAATCCTCAAATATGATTTTGTATATGACTTTAATATGTATGTTTTAGGTACTTCCCTGCAGGCTTGGTAACTGAATTCTCCAAGAATAAAGTTTGTAATGTATTTCGGCAATCGCTTCCTTTGACCTCACACATTAGGGCATCTGTTATCCTATGAAATGACACTTTTCCATCTGAGTACTGACACTCAATGTGTCGGTACACAAACGGACAAAATGGATAGAAGTAGCCAAAAAACACTATAGATGTGCATGATTTTTGATGCAACATCCTTTTACCAGCCTGACCTATTTTTTATAAGGTCATTAGGGAGAATTCATGACTATTTCCATTACAACCCGCGAATCATTCTTGAGTATTGACATTGCAACCCGTGAATACATGATCAGGGTTTGAACACACGGGTTGTCTTTATGAAATTCACGTATCATACGCGACCTGTTAGTATTAATAGTTGTAAATTCCCTAATCCAAAATTGAAAAATATAAACAAGTTTAGTCGAGGATAATTGGGTTCCTAATCATAACTATCCCAACTCCCTCAACCATCTCAACCTTCGTAACTTCTCTCTTACCTCAAGTATAAATAGATGGTAGGGGTTGAGGCTAAACATCATCACTTATAGAACAAAGTTATGCTGGTGGATTTCCTTTGGAGATCTTGGAGCAGTAGAACTCAGTTTCCTTGGCTAGCAGAGGAGCAGTTGTTTCAGAAATTGGTTGTAATATTCCATCACTTGTTTATCAATAAAGAGAGTTTTTCTTCCAATTTGTGTCTTTGTACTCTTATGTATTATGATTTCTGAATTGTCTTGTCATTTCATTGCAAGCATATTATTTCATTAATCTTCTATATAATATATAAGATACTGTAGGAAAGGTTTGGCTCTTTCCAGATGTTGAAGATTCCCTAGAAGTTGTAGGAAAGGTCCGACTCTTTCTTTGTCAAATTCTTTAATGGCTGAATGTCTGCAAGTTTATTTAGTACGCTGGTAACCCCAAAGATGCTAGGTTATAAGGTTGTATTTTCCTGGACAACACCCTTGATGTGATAAATTAGTTGATATCAAGAATAGGGGAGAATGCCAAGGAAAAATTATAGATAAATCATTTGTTGGGGGAGTGGCAAACAAGGAACAATCATTATTGCCATAAATCTCATAATAAACTATGTTGAATTCAATGAGATCTAAGGAAGATAATGGGGTTAGGACCTTGGTGATGATATCTAAGAACATAGTGTAGTAGATTGGGATGTTGACATAATATGGTGAGCACAACTGGTAAGCATGTGGCTCATGAATTCCCTTGATTGGAGTGAGATGGGTGGTTAACACTAGGAAACAATATTCAAATAATTGAGCAATATGAGACCAAGGTTGCATACAGATCATATGGTGATGCCAATTTAAGACGAGGACGAAGATTATGTGTCAGGTTGACAATGATATTTGTTAAGGTGTTGGTAGATAAAAAAAATGGGTCACATGTTGCAAGATTCTCCAATCAATGGTGAAGAGGTGTGTTTCCACCAAAAGAAAAATGATGCTGAAAATTTCCTTGTTTTTGTGTGTTGGGCAATATATTTTTACAAATGAATAAAAGAATGAGGAAATTTTATAGATGAGAATATAGATGCCTTAATGAGTAAATACAATGTAGAGTTTCTTTGTAGGGTTGATAAGTCAATGATGGTTCTTTAGTGAAAGGGAAGGCCCCATAGTGGGTCTTCTTCGGGGTTGATATAGTGGTGTGAATTAAAATGGTTTACTGATCATGGTGGGGATGATAGACCATTTGTGAATTGTAACTAGAGACTACTCATGAGTTTGAAGGATGTGGCTAGAAATATGCATGAAGAAATAAATATGTGGCTTTGTTGGTGAGATGATAGACTACCAAAATCCCAATCTAAGGGTAGAGAAGCATGGATGCCACAATATAATGGGTTATAATGGTGCACACACCCATGGTAGAGTACTTCTAATTCTTAACAAAGGAATGATGTAGTGGAGGATATGATGTGAATTTATAATGTATGAGAACCTTAGGGATATTAGAGGGATGATTGGATATATGTGAGGTATACAATGGGAATACAAATATTATATGCATATTTGAGTGGATATATCTGTAAAGGTGATATCCCATGGGTGGAAAAGGAGTTATCCAACCAAAATCCTGCGCACAGAAACCATATATCACAATGTAATAATGCTTGTGTCAAGGAATCTAATACTGCAAATTGTATTGAAAATATGATGACAATACTAGTAAAATGTCCAAAATAGGGTTTAGATGAAGTTCAGGGAAATTTGAAACAAATTGGAACAAACTAAAAAGATTGCAATCTTGATCGTGATTATGATGACAATGTGTCAAATAGAGATATGGAATGGAAACAAATTTCACTATAAAATCATACCTTTTGGCTATAAATAGGGGTGACAACCACATTCCAAAATTCATTGTCACCATTCATTTGTTGATGCCCTAAACCTTCTTATGTTGATTTCGAGAGATTGAACTAGTGGATTTAAGTTATGTGAGCTTCATGTTAGACTTCAAGGCCTCCTATTAATTTCTAGTGGTTTATTTTTAGACTAAGGGTCCTAATGAGTCATACGAAATCTTGTGGTCATAGTGTCATGCAGGTGTAGTTATCGTTGCTAAGGGTGATCGTGATTGTTTTTGGCAAAGAAGATGGAACGCTTGCGTGAGGTGGATGAGTGTGGATGAGTTGATATGGGTGACCACCTAGTGGAGAAATGCATTATGGTGCCAAAGGATATCAATCTAGAGTGGCACAATATTTTGAGATGAGCAATTGTGGAAAGGTATAATTTTTGAGAGATAGATTCCAAATAGGCATTGCCAAGGAAGGGATCAACAATAATGAACACACCTACAACCTAGGTAGTAGAAATGGTTTCACCACTGACCCAAGCAGTCGTTCATTAATCAATTATGTCTCCTCCCCCTTCTCCACAAGGATGAATGATTTGGTGATGTATGCAATATGAGCCTAAATATTTGTACATGCAATTTTGGTAGAGCCTATGGAGGCAATTTTTGATGTACACACATAAGGTGATTGTTTTTACATCCCAAGAGGTGCATGTTGTATATGGATGATGATGTATAAAAATGTGGTTTCACATTGATGGTATGATTATGTGTTTAAATTTATGCATGTGTTTGATGAACTTAACATAACACAGCAAACACTTTAACATAAAGTGTCCAAAAGAATTTGATTTTGGTTGAAGTCATCAAGTGGTTGAAGCCGCTGATAGCGCCACACCCACCACCATACACCATTGGATAGTTGATGTAGGGAGGAGACATCTATTTCAGCCAACAATGTTTCCTATCTTATAGTATCAATCCCTTCAAGGATGAGGTAATGTGTGATGTTGACCTCTTAAAGTTTGTGATGTTCTTTTAGGACAACCCTGTATGTGAAAACACCATTGTAATTATGAGTCTAGGTCCTATAGTATCATTGACACTTTGGGATAGTAAGGCTACAGGGTACCTGAGGTAGCTCTGATTACTATAGTATCCTTGATCTCAATAAAGTAGTTTTGGAAGGTAATCTCTTAGACTGTGAAAATTTTCCTCTTCATGTTTTGATCATAAGGTAGACGAAAGGTCACTTCAACTACAACAAACTCAACATGAGGTATCGCTACACACAAAAAGAAAGTGAACAAGTTTGTGGAGGAGTACCGAGATATATTTACCTCTCCTAAAGGGGTCCCTTTGCACTACTAGGTTAAACATTCATTTGATTTGATACCTGGGGATCCTCTACCTAATGGCCCAATATACAAATTATCTCTTCTAGAGATTGAGGAAATAGAATGTTAGATTCCAAAGCTCATCCAAACAGGCGAAACTCGACTGGACACCTCACGTTGTAGGAGCCTAATTGTGTTGGTGGAGAAGAAGGACGAGACATGGAAACTCTGTATTGATTTCCAAGCCTTGAACAAAATCACCATAAAGAATTGATACCCAACCCCCTATATCAATGATTTTCTTTATCAACTTAAGGGTTCTATGTTCTTCGGTAAGATTTATCTAAAGTTAGGCTACCACCACGTCCTGATTGAGCAAACGGATAAATGGAAGACAACCTTCAAGTCTAAAGAAGGAATTTTTGAGTGATTGGTGATGCCTTTTGGCTTGACTAATGCTCCAAAAGCATTCATGAGGATTATGGATGATATAATGAGGCCATTTACAAACTCTTTAGTGGTTTTATATATGGATGAATTAATCATACTAAATATATTTTGGGAGGAACATTCACACCACATTCAAGAGATCTTAAGTACCTTGCAACAACACCACAAGTTATATACCAATTCGAAAAAATGCTCATTCAACATGGAGAGTATTTAGTACCTTGGATACATCATGGATGAACATGGGGTGCATGTGTACCCAACAAATATCTAAGTCATTCATGATTGGCCTGCCTCGATGACTCTAATAGAGCTTCATATATTTATAGGCCTTAACAAATTTTACCACAAGTTTATGTTGGGATTCTCTCATATCACTTGGCCCTTGAGCCAAATGCCCAAAGGTGGATCCAATGCTAAGTTTTCTTTGGTTAAGGAAAAATAGAAGTCATTTGAGGATCTAAACCAATTCCTTTGCATAGCACATGTCCTCACTCTATTAGACCCACAACATCCTTATGAGATTGAGACAGATGTCTTTGATTAGAATAGTATGTGCAACTGTCATTCAACATGGACATCTAATGGACTATCAAAATGAGACACTATTTGATTATGTTTGTAGGTATCCCACTTAGACAAAGAGATGTACTCGATTCCAAAGTTTGTTTCCAATGGAAACACTACATCTTAGGAAAGAAGGCGATCATACACACTGATCACAATCCCCTACAATTCATGCAGACACATGATAAGTCATAATACAATTTCCATGATAAGTGGCCCACACACTTATAATAGTTATTCCTGAACATCAAGTATAATAAGGGGATCACAAATTGAGTTGTAGATTGCCTTCACTGACCTCTAGCTTCTGCATTGACTACTATGCTCAACCCTTGTGGTAATGGAACCTTTGGTGGCCCCAATTGAATGACAATGACATGGAATTTGTTGTTACATATCAGGAATTATGTGAAAGAAGAATGGTATCAAACTTTAATCTCTAGATTGAACTTTTGCCATTTAGTGCATCTCCGTGTCCCTTCATTTGAGCATGATAAGCTGATTTGGAAGTGCATTACAATCAAGTGGAAGGTGACTTAAATGGAGATAAGATAATGGTGGTATTCTAGAATTACTTATACTATTCAAAAATCTAATAATATGTTGGAATGTATATTAGATCGTGCACCGCTTGTGCCATTTCCAAACATGCCATCAAGAATTAGGGGTTGTACACCCCTTTTCCTACTATAGAAAAAACTTGGGAGTCTATCTACCTAGACTAAATGTCCATTCTACCTTCAACCAAGTATGGAAATGATTGTGTACTTGTGGTCGTTGACCGATTCTCTAAGATGACAATTTTAACTCCTTGTAAGATTAATGTCACAACAAAGGCCACTACTAAGATATTCTTCAAATGTGTTTGGGTTAATTTTATTCTCCCATATAATCATTCTCTTAGAGTGTGATAACATGTTCTTCAATAACTTTTGGTACAATATATGGTAAATTAATGAACACCAAGCTCACCAAATTGATTGCCTTCCACTCCCAGATCGATGCCCAGATAGAGGTAGTATATAAGATGATTGTGCATATCTTGAGAATGTACAACTTCAAACATCCACATACATGATATGAGATCCTTCCTTATATTAAACATAGATACAATAGAGCCCTCCATAGCTCTATTGGCCATATCCCTTTTCAGGTGTTCTTGAGGTTCCAACCATTAGCCTCGATTGACATAGCACTTCCCATTACATATACACAGTAAGGATCCTCCCATGCTGAAGGTGAGGATGGTAAAGAAACCAAATTTGTTGAGTGAATCCATCACATGCAACAACACGTTCACGTTATATCATAGAAAATCATTTCCAAGTAAAAGCAATGCCATGATAAACATCAGGTTCCACACAATTTCCATGTGGGAGATAAGGTATGGTTACATTTGTAGAAACATAACCTTGTAGGATCTAGTTACAAGATTCAACCACTTTGATATGTGCCTTACAACGTCACCAAGGTTGTAGGTGAGAATGCTTTTGATTTAAGAATTACCCCATTTCTTGGCTTGCACCCAGTATTTAATGTGGATCTCCTTCGACCATATTTTCCACCTCTATTGGACAACCTAAAGGTAGCTAAACAATTGGTCCCTACAAAGCCAACCCTAAATACCTAGAGAAGGCTAAAATTGATCAAGTAATGGATACACAGATGAAAGGAATCCACTGATAGCATATACATCTCTTCTAGGTCGTCATAGGGAAACTTCTTCACCAAGAGAAAAAATTCAACAGAAGTTTCCCCATATGATAAGGAACTTGATGCAATGGCTTATTAAGGAGGGAGAACTGATCCAGGTGGATATTAGTGGCTTCCCACCTCTTCCACTGACTCAATTGTTCTCTATCTTCTTAGTAATTTTCTATGGTTTTTTAGGAGAGGCCAAACGGTTATCTTCTTTTTGAGATATTTAAAACAACCTATCATATGCCCCAAAGGAGTTTGTATTTGAAAGCTACACCCCCGAAAGGTTTATGTGTTAACTAGAATCATCGAGGCCCACATTGCTTTTGTCGCTTCATCTCATAGGGTTAAGGTTTTGGGTCTTTAGGGTTTTTTCGTCTTATGGTTTCACACTTTATGTTAAAAAGGAACTTTGTCCTCTTGTAATGGATCATTTGGAAAATGAACATAGTTGAAACATCTATATTTAAAGATAAGATTCCACCATTCTAACTAGTTATATTGTTTTGTAGTTTACAAGGTTTTTCCATTTCATTCATTTAATAGAATATGGGTTTTAATTTACTACTATGTTCTCTGAAACATCTTCGTGTGTTTTTTTCAGCTTATGCTTTTTTCCTCATGTCATTCTCCAAATAATCTAGATCAGTTCAACCATCATTAAGGTAAAGTTATCATAATGGTACGTATCACATATAGGCATGGGCTAGAAAGAAATAAAGACAAAAGGGTAGTAGCGAAAGATACAAACTTCTACATAAGTGATGACAGGTTCCATTTTTTTTAGATGGAACATGTTTCAGGAAACCCTCATGTACTTCCCTTCATTTTGAGAATGGTGCCCGAGGTAAATCATCGGCCTTGATCATAGGGCCTAATCCAGTTGGGAAATTGGTCCCTTTGCATAGCCACCTGGGGATTTGACCTTGAGACCTTATGCTTATGATTACAACTCTCAACCTTTCGAGCTGACCTACCGGGCTAAGTGATGATAGGTCCCATGACCTACATTATGTGCAACATTTCTTTCAAATGTTTTATGATAACTTGAAGGAGATAGATATACAAATGGATTGACATAGGATATGGTTAGATGTTTGTGGAGGCCAATTAAAAAATGCTAGTCTATTCCAATAGTGGAGTATTTTGCACAAAACATAGAATGTGAAACATCTTTGGAGCTATTTTGAGATTGAGCATGGGAAAGGTGAGCATGATGGGGTTGGTGCATGCATCAAAACTGCACTATGAAGGGAGGATATAAAATTTACATCAGATTGTCATATATGAGATGCAAAATATATAGTTCATTGGTGATATACAATAATGTCAAGTGGTGTTCAAGAGAAATGGAATTTAACAAGGAAATTACATGTACTGAGAAATTTATGAGGATTGGTCAACATAGATTGACAACTTTCATAGAATTTCAACAGAATACAAGGAACTCAGGCTTTCGTTCAATTCAAATCTCAAACAATCCTTTATTTGAAACATGGGATTAGAAACTGACTTAGTTTTGTGGACCTTGTAGCACTGGAAAATGGGATGATTGTGAATCAAAAGATTGGGTTGATGAATGGGACCATGTATCACTTGTGGTTGACCCACATGTAGTTGTTGAAACAATCCAATTAGAGGAGGGCTAGTCATCTATTTTTGTAGACTGTGATCATATCTACGATCTTGTACAACTAGGTAGAGATATCTCAGATCACATCTAAGAATTTAATTTCTTTTCGATTTAATTATTTTATCAAGCTCTTACACATTTGCATTTGACCATACATTGAATTTTGTATGACATATATATGAAGTTGTTCCACCAAAAGAGAATGAACGGGGAAGTCATTATTGGTTGGCATGATGCATAAAAGGGAAGTAAGCTCTTAATACATATTTAACTAATGAAATTATCCAATGATTTTCCAATTAGCTCGATGGTTGTTAAGGATGGATACTTAATAAATTATGAAAATTTAAGAAATACCAGAGGTTATGTATTCATGGATTATAAACCAAGTGTAGTTGTGTACAACTTTACAAACCTGGCCTATTGGTACAAATATCCAATTGGAGACAACTTCTAGAAAGATATTGTAGAAGGTACACTACTTCCTACCTCATTTAGAGTAGGAGAGATTGATGGATATATTAATCAATATAGAGGATATAGATGGTCTATTTGAATAAAACCTCTTTATTATTTGTTGGATGTTCTTAAGGCATACATGACCTTCCATCATAGTCAAAATTATCATCTCTACTTAAAATATCTTGTATTGACATGGAATGTAGGCTATGTAAACCTTAGAAGTATCATTGTATCCAACCAAACATATATATAGGAATATGAAGGGTGTGTAATATTTACTCCTTAAGTGTGTGTGCATGTGTCTACACACACACACATCCAAATTGAAAACATGAAAATGTCACACCTATTGTTTCTTACTATTAAAAGGTTGTTCTGGTGTCCTTTTGTTCAATATATTATGATGAAATTTGTTTAGAATGTATATATATATATATGTATATACATACATATATACATATGTATGTATATATAAATATACATATATGTATATGTATATGTATATGTATACATATATATATATATATACATATACATATATGTATATGTATATATACATACATATGTATATATGTATGTATATACATATATATATACATACATACATACATATATATATATATATATGTATATATGTATGTATATACATATATACATACATATATACATATGTATATATGTATATATACATATATACATATGTATATATGTATGTATATACATATATACATATGTATATATGTATATATATATGTATATATGTATGTATATACATATATACATACATATATATATATATATATATATACATATATATATACATACATATATATGTATGTATATATGTATGTATAGATGTATACATATGTATGTATATATGTATGTATATATATATGTACATATATATACATACATATGTATATATGTATGTATATACATATTTGTATATATACATACATTTTTTTTTCCTCGGAAAAAATTCATAATTTTATTTCAAAGTAGAACAAAATTACATCTGCACATGTAAGAGGATCACAAGGATCCCTACATTGTCACATATTTGCTGTCTCATATTAACATAACCAAAAAAATTACAAAACTGTCCCAATATATGGATATCACAACCCAAATCAAAAGACAGGTCACAAAAATCAGAGATCAGACATACTGCCAATAGCAAAGGCCACTGTCTCTGAAATGCCGTCGCCGCCGCAGAGATCCCTAAGGAGCAAAACGGGTCGCCACGCAAGAGTATATCCACACCGCCTCTACAAAGAAGGCAGTCGATCTTTCTCTACAATAACAACAAATCATGAAGGAGCCATTCATGATCCAAAAACCTCAAACAGTCGAAGCCCACAAACCCCAGATCTTGAAGCCGAAGCCCACCGATCTTGATCCAAGATCTTGGAGCACTCGACCTCGGTTTGGATTCTAGAGAAGCCACAGCAAAACTGTGTACCTCGACAAGACCATGGCGAATGGAAACCATGGCACACCCAGGATTCTGCCGAAAACATGTCCTGCAAATCCCAGATTATCGCAGCAGCCGCGAGCACATCGAACCCACTGCCAAATCACTGAATCCCACCGATCTTGAAGCCGAAAAACCCCCACAAATAGAAAGAAGCCGCGGCGAAATCCGTCAGATGTAGCCTCGACGCAAATTGGAATCGAATCCACGGCAAGAAAACTGTTCAGCGTCTCGCAAAACGAAACACGAACACTGGTTCAATCAATCCACTGCATCAAACACCGCCTCTGCCATGATTCCGCACTGAGCAGACTTCTCATCTATATGGAACCATTTAATTACGAAAGATCGAACAGGATAGGCAGCCAAACGAGATACAAAACCTCAAGAAAGAACAAAAAAGAGGACGACCCTTACGGGACACGCAGATCGGATCAAACGATGGACGATTGTTGATCATGAAGCTCTTCCAACAGTCTGCGAACCATGTAGCTGCGCCCACATCCAGAAAAACTCAGGATCGAGAGCCGAAGCCCTCGACCCCGCTTCTTGGAGCTCTGTCAACACGTTACATCAATGTATATATACATACATGTATGTATACATGTATATATACATACATACATATGTATGTATATACATATGTATATATATGTACATATATATATGTATATGCATATATACATACATATATACATATGTATGTATATACATACACATATGTATATATACACATACATATATATATGTATATATACATATGTATGTATATACATATGTATGTATATACATACACATACATATATATATGTATATATACATATAGATATGTATATATACACATACATATATATATATATATGTGTATATATACACATACATATATATATATGTATGTGTATATATACACATACATATATATATATATATGTATGTACATATATATATGTATGTATATATGTGTATATATACATATCTATATGTATATATACATATATATATGTATGTGTATGTATATACATACATATGTATATATGTATGTATGTATATATACATATATACATACATACATACATATATATATATATATGCATACATATATATATATATGTATACATATATACATACATATATATATATGTATGTATACATACATATATACATGTATGTATATGTATGTATATATATATATGTATACATACATATATACATACATATATGTATGTATATATGTATGTATACATACATACATATATACATACATATATGTATGTATATATGTATGTATACATATATATACATACATATGTATGTATGTATACATACATATATATATGTATGTATGTATATATATATGTATATACATACATACATATATATACATACATACATACATTTTTTTTTCCAATGTGGTTCACACGCCGGCTTGACCAACGGGCTACATCCACGGAATAATTTCAAGAGGGCCCACCCGAAGGGGCCTCACTCTCGGCACACTTCATGCCTAACCCCAAGAGCGTCGAGGAGAATGGATCCCGCGACCTCACTCGCTGGGAGGCCTAACTACGGTTGCTCGACCACTTGAGCTAACTCTTGGGGCTATACATACATACATACATACATACATACATACATACATATGTATGTATGTATGTATGTATGTATGTATGTATATATATACATATATGTATGTATATACATATATGTATGTATGTATATATATACACATATATGTATGTATGTATATACATATGTATATATACATTATAATATAATGTATATATACATACATACATATGTATATATACATTATAATATAATGTATATATACATACATACATATGTATATATACATTATAATATAATGTATATATACATATGTATATACATACATACATACATATATGTGTATATATATACATACATACATATATGTATGTATATATATACACACACATATATATATATGTATATACATATATATATATGTGTGTGTGTGTATATATATACATACACACATATGTATATATATATATATGTATATACACATATATATATATGTGTGTGTGTGTGTATATATATACATACACACATATGTATATATATATGTATATATATA
>LPNX010944954.1:146551-156263 GCA_001517045.1 Pseudotsuga menziesii
ACCTCTACGATGACTAGTGGTCAGGTAAGGACATCGTAAAAACTCTATTGTTGTTCAATTTGTTTTTTCCATATTGTACACATATTAAAATATTCTTAATATATGCAATTTTTAATCTTGCAGGATCTTGATGTCTCTAAAGGGGGTGGTAGTGTACCGGGTGTTGTCGTATCCATGGAAACAACCAACACTGAGGTAATATATCAACATGTGTCATTTTGTTAATACGTATCATTTTGTCAATAAATGTTAGTTCATTAATTTGTTAAATGGTCTAATATTTACAATTTTTGAAGTTGCAGGGACCACATTTTGAACAGGATGCGGGAGACATTGGTCTTAGTGAATTACCCCCAGGCGGCTTCTATGATTACCTCAGGAATGTAAGTACATGGTTAATGACTGAATCCTATTCAAATTATTTATTTATTAGTGTACACTCCTTTATAGATTGCTAATATTTATAATTTTTAAACGTTCAGGTGCTATATAGCTCTACAGAGGGGTAAGAAATTGCTAGCAACGATCCCTCCCATTGTTATACACCTGATTGGCACCTCTCCGTTCGAGTGCCGACATCCCTCATGTTGGCACAGAAAAGGACACTTATGGATAGAGGTTTGCCCATAACACTATAGCTTGGCTTGTGATGAAATACATTTTCCTCCATCCACCTAGTTACTTTGCCATTTTTGCCATGTTAGGATGTATTTGCGGCTTTCCTCATATACAACTCACGCATCATTCGCAAGTCTCGGGTGTAGCAAGTCACGTATATATGTATTCGCGGGTTGCCTTCATACTAATTCGCACATCATTCGCGGGTTGCTCTTCTACATACCCGTGAATGTGTCTCTTAACATTAAAATATAAAAACACTCGCTGATGAGAGATTAGTTAAGTCATTTTACTTAATCTCTCTAACTGCTACAACTTCCCCAACCTTCGAGAACTACCTTATTTCACCCATATAAATACAGGCCTTGGGGAGGGTGTAGGGACTTACACTTGGAGAGCAAAGTTATGCTGGTGGATTGTATGCAGAAGTCTTTGGAGCAGTGGAACTCAGAGTCCTTTGGTTGCAGAGGAGTCCTTGTCTTAGACATTTGGTTGTACTCTGAACTCTCTCATTATTGATAATAAAGAGATTACTTCTTCCATATGTGTCTCATGTATCTTGGTTTGATAAATGTTTATGCTTCTGCATTTTATATATGATTTGTCTAACCTGCTTATATATATATGAATCACTTTGTATCTGGAAGATTGTCTCTGAACAAGTGAAAGAGGAGTAAGCCTTGAAGACTTTGGAAGTGGAGCAGATTGGAAGAGGATAAGCAAGGATCAAACTTCGTTAATCAAGTAAGTTCTTCTAACCCTCCTATTTCGTATTCTGCACTTTAGAAGTCAATTGTCTGCAAGTCATTGAGTATGTTGGTATCCCCGACCTTAGGTTATTATGTGTGTAATCCTGTACAACACCCATGGGGTATATATGTCCCAGGTAGAGGTAAGAATATTAGAACGTGTTATTTTTCAGTACATTTTATTCGATCCATTCATGTCCATGTATAACTATGGTAACACTTTATGACTACAGACATCAAGGCAAATCCCTGCACCGCTTCTTCGGTTCGATTCTCCTCGTAGTCTAAAAGTAGATAAGTGTGTTGTATACACCAGATGACCCTCTTCCATAAACTGAGCGGGTTTCTATGATGATGAACCTACTAATTCCATGGTAATGTACACATAGCCTCCATTGACAATTACTAGTTAGATTTCAATTCACTTTACAACTAGTTTTTCTTAATGTTATTTTTGCATGTTTACAACATTAGGATGGAGAGTCCTTCGTTCCATACCTTAGTGGGGTTGTTGATGTTGTAGTGAATGTTGCATCTATAATGTGGATGAGTCACACAGAGGTATCTACTTGAATATTTGTACTTGTACAATTCATTTGTATTGTGTATGGACATGCACAATGTCTAACTATTTTAGCATTTGGTGAATGTAGTCGCACCCTGGTCCATTAGTGCACATGACCGAGGTTGATGTTCAACCTAAGACTCCATTTTCTATTGAATAAACCCAGTGTCATGCCCTAAAACATATTTTTTCGGTGAGATGTTCATTATTTACATAATTGGTTAGTGCTTTCTCATGCATGTACATGTCGATAATTGTTGAGATATTTGACATAGTTTATTTGATTCGCAAAGAAGCATTGCAGAGAGGCTCTCAGCAAAAAGGAGGACAACAGAGGCATCTATACCCCATATGGATTTAGTGATTGTTTTTTTTTTATGTACAATTGAGTTGTAATTTAAATTTTCAAACTTTGTTAGTGCTAGACAGTATTAGTCCAGTTACCTGATCAAGAAATACTATCCTTGATTTGTAGTCACCAGAGATGCACAGTGTTTGTCGATAGAGGCAACAAGCATCACAATTAGGAAAAAATAAGAGGAAGCTAGAGTTTTGATGTGTTAGTCCAGGACAAATCTATACTTTTGTGTACAAGAAGAAGTTAGAGTTTAGGTGTGCGGTCTAGGACATATGTACTTTTGTTTGCATGTACATCAATGATGTTTTTGATACATGTACATTGACGGGATATTTAAGGGCCTTCTCTTTTTGTATTATAACTTTCATGATATAAAATATATTTCATATTGGCTGATCTTGATATCTTCATAGTTCAGTCTTATGTGTGATCATACATGTGCATCCAAGAATGTTTCTATATGTAATGTTCCCAATTTTTTTAATATATTTTATGATTGCATGGAGATATCAGTTATAAATTTGAGAACAATGCACTATTACAATATTGCGTAATGACAACAATGTACATATAAATTATTCTTGACCATGATCCAATTGCATATACAAGGTTAAATTGTCTTCACAACAATTCAACATACCTAACACACATAAGCACCCAACACACCTAATCAACTGACCCAACTAAGGGGAATACAAAAGCACCTTACCCACATAACAACCTAACAAACATTTAAAGGATGCACGAAGTTGACACATCTAAGTGATGCACTTGTGTGGCCCACATAAATGAAATTTGTGTTTGACATGGGGGCTTTCATTTAACCAATATATGGGATGCATGCACATCATTTACAGAAAAGCACACAGAGGTCATGCATGAAATACAACACATAATAAACCATGTGTATGAATACTTGTATACCCCCAAAAAAATTACAAATGACTTGAATACTTTGAAGGACCATTCATGAGTTGTTAATTAGTTGCAGTATTACTATTTGTTATTGTTCTACATATTTCTAAAATGAAAGTGCTGAACTTGAGGCCACAAGTTTGTATTTGATTGACTTGGACTTGAACATAGAGTTCTTATATCTGGGTATTGTATGGAAAAAGAGTATTAGCAACACCCTAGTGCTTTAGCTCGACCCTTTGCATGGCTAATAGCTTTTTTGATGAATGTGATAAAACCTTGGTGTAATTTAATGGCCCTATGATTTCATGGCGTTATTTTATAAATTTCTCTATTATATTTATTGTGTGATCTAGTGTAAAAATTTACTCGGCAGTGGAGTAAAACAATTCAATTATAAGAGGAAAACTAGGAACAAAAAGTATAATAAGGTAGCCTTATTTTGTGTGATTCCAATGTGTAAATCTTAGTCAAACATAGATATCCAAGCCATGATCATCATTCTATGGAACGCTAAATCTCACCTCCTATAGGATTTTAGGGACACCTATCAAATCCCTATCCAGAGCATAGAATTCCAACCGTGCAATAAAAACTTGATTTTAGGGGGTCATACAAGTGTGTTTAGGCAGGTTCCATGTGGAACACTAGCCACAATTTATCAGTGGAGGAATTTTCCAAGTTGACCACTATGTGCAAAAATTTCACATTCCCTTACTGAACAAAAACCTAGTTTCCAAAATTGACCTAAAAGAGGATCCTATGCCATGGAGCTAGAGAAGAGGGCCACCCCTAGAACTATTGCGATGTCCTAGATCCAATGGAGTCAACAATTCATCGATCCAAGCTATGGTCATCATTCTATGGCACTTTGAAGCTCACCTCCTACAGGATTTCAAGGGCACCTCTCGAATCCCTCCCCCGGTCGTCGAATTCCAGCTGTACAAAAAAATGGGTTTCGAGGGATCATGCAAGTGTTTTTAGGTAGGTTCCATGTGGGAATGCTAGCCATAAGTTATAAGTCGATGAATTTGCATAGTTGACCCCTATGTGCAAAAATTTCACATTCCATTCCTCAGCAAATCCCTAGTTTCAAAAATTGACCTAAAAGAAGATCCCTTGTACATGAATCCAAAGGAGAGGGCCACCCCTAGCACTATCCCAATTTCCAGATACGAACAAAGTTGACGTTTTTTTGATCTGAGCCAAAATTACCATTCTATGGCACGCTGAAGCTCACTTCCTATAGGCTTTTAGGGACACATGTCGAATCCTTATCTGGGGCATAGAATTTGAAACATTCAATAAAGCTGGATTCTTGGGGGTCATGCAAGTGTGTTTAGGAGAGTTCGATATGGGAATGCTAGACATACGTTATCGATTAAGGAATTTTCAAATTTGACCCTTATCTGCACAAATTTTGCATTCCCTTACTAAGCAAAACCCTAGTTTCCAAAATTGACCCAAAAGAGGATCCCTTGTCCACAAAACTAGAGGAGAGGGCCACCCCCAACACTATCCTAATGTCATGAGTCCAAAAGATTCGACGGTTCATCCATCCGAGCCATGATCATCATTCTATGACACATTGAACCTCACCTCCTACTTGCTTTCAGGGACATATGTTGAATCCCTACCTTGGGGCATAGAATTCCAACTGTTCAACAAAACTAGTTTCGGGTGGTCATGAAAGTGTGTTTAGGTAGGTTCCATGTGGGAATTCTATCCACAAGTTGTTGATCGAGGAATTTGCAAAGTTGACCCCTATTTGCACAAATTTCACATTCCCTTACCAAGAAAAACACTAGTTTCCAAATTTGACCTAAAAGAGGATCCCTTGTCTATGGATCTAGAGGAGAGGGACACCCCTATCACTATCCCAATTTCTTGAATCCAATGGAGTTGATGGTTTTTGAATCCAAGCTATGGTCATCATTCTATGGCACATTGAAGATCACCTCCTACAGGCTTTCAGGGACACCTATTGAATCCCTACCCAGGGCATAGAACTCCAACTGTGCAAAAATAAAAGGGTTTTGAGGGGTCATGTAAGTGTGTTTAGGAAGGTTCCATGTGGGAAATCTAGCCACAAGTTATCGAACGGAGAATTTGAATAGTTGACCCCCATGTGCACAAATTCCGCATTCCCTTACTAAGAAAGACCCAAGTTTCCAAAATTGACCTAAAATAGGATCTCTTGTATATGGATCCAGAGGAGAGGGCCACCCCTAGCACTATCCTGATGTCTTGAGTCCAACATATTAGATGGTTTTTCGATCCAAGCCATGATCATCATTCTATGGCACATTGAAGCTCACCCCTACAGGATTTCAGGGACATCGGTCGAATCCCTACACGGAGCATAGAATTTCAACCATGCAAAAAAATTGGGTTTCAGGGGGTCATGCAAGTGTGTTTAGACAGGTTCCATGTGGGAACATTAGCCATAAGTTATCGTCTGAGGAATTTGCAAAGTTGACCCCTATGTGCAAACATTTCACATTCCATTACTGAGCAAAACCCTAGTTTCCAAAATTGACCTAGAATAGGATACCTTGTCCATGGAGCCAGAGGAGAGGGGACAACCCTAGCACTATTTCAATTTCTTGAGTCCAATGGAGTCGATGGTTTTTCGATCCCAGCCATGGTCATCATTTTATCATATGTTGAATCTCACCCCCTACATACTTTTAGGGACACTTGTTGAATCCCTTCCTAGGCATAAAATTCTAATAGTGCAACAAAAATAGGTTCTGAGGGGTGATGGAAGTGTTTTTTGAGCAATTTGAAAATTTGACCCCTATGTGCACATATTTCATATTCCCTTACTGAGGAAAAACCTAGTTTCCAAAATTGACCTAAAAGAGGATCCCTTGTCTATGGAGCCAGAGGAGAGGGCCACCCCTAGCACTATCCGGATGTCTTGATTTCAATGAATTCAATGGTTTGTCGATCTAAGCCACGACCATAATTCTATGGCACATTGAAGCTCACTTCCTATAGGATTTCAAGAACACTTGTGGAATCCCTACCCAGGGCATAGAATTCTAACTGTGCAACAAAACTGGGTTCTAGGGGGTTATGCAAGTGTGTTTAGGTAGGTACCAGTTGGGAATTCTAGCCACAAGTTATTGGTCGAGAAATTTGCAAAGTTGAACCCTATGTGCACAAATTTCACATTCCATTACCGAGAAAAAACACAGTTTCCAAAATTTCCTGAAAAGAGGATCCCTTGTCCATGGATCTAGAGGAGAGGGCCACCCCTAGTGCTATCCTGATGAACTGAGTCCAACAGAGTTGACGGTTCTTCCATCCGAGCCATAGACATCATTTTATGGCATGTTGAAGCTCACCTCCTACAGGATTTCAAGGACACTTGTTGAATCCCTACCCAGGGCATAGAATTCCAATTGTGCAACAAAACTGGGCTCTGGGGGTCATACAAGTTCATTTAAGTAGGTTCCATATGGGAATGCTAGCCACAATTTATAGGTCAAGGAATTTTCAAAGTTGACCCCTATGTGCACAAAGTTTCACACTCACTTACTAAGCAAAACCCTAGTTTCTAAAATTGACCTAAAAGAGGATCCCTTGTCCATGAATACAAAGGAGAGGGCCATCCCTAGAAATTCCCGATGTCTTGAGTCCAATGGAGTCAATGGTTCATTGATATGAGCCACGATCATCATTCTATGACACGTTGAAGCTCACCTCCTACATGCTTTTTGTTAGTTTTTCAACATTTAAGCTAGCATTATGATAAGATCTTTTCACTGAGAGAATAAAAAGCACAACAATCACATAAGCACATCACAAGAGACAAGAGACACAAAGATTTTGGGAGGGGAAACCGTAAATGGAGAAAACCCCTCAACTTCCTCTAAGATAGTATCACCACAAGATGTGATCCCAAAAACAGTAAGATGACCTCCCAACACAATAGCAGCCTTCTGTCTTCTGTCAAGCCAAAGTATTTCCTTCTCCAAAGGTGCGCCACACTTGAGAGAGCAAGTGATGTAATTCACAAGTGATAAATAGAGAGACACACACTCTCTATTTATATTAGTCCGTTCACTTGAATTACCATTTCACACGTAGGCTCGACCTAATAATTATTACTCGAGCCTACACCTTAATTAGTGTATAATAACTCAAGTGCCCCATAACTGTGGGGACTTACCTAATGACTTGATATGACTTGATTACATTATTAATCCTCCCGATCGGAACATCGGGGCATGACCACATGACTCAAATGCATAATGGGAACATCCCGGAATAAACATCGGGTTACAATATATGAAATACATAGAAGAATACATTCCGAAGTTACATATACATCAACACTCCCTCTTAACTAGGAAGGTATTCTTTCGACACAATTTTTCAGCACTGGTCTTCTTCTCTGCATCAACTGGATCATCTTCGTCTTCAAGTCATCTTCATCTTCAAGTCATCTTCGTCTTCAAGTCATCTGGATCTGGATCATCTCTCTGGACTGGATCTGGATCATCACTCGATCTGGATCATCACTGCTGGATCTGGATCATCACTCGATCTGGATCTCTCGGAGTCATCATAACTGGATCTGGATCATAGCTCGATCTGGATCTCCGCTGGTCATCATCATGTGTATACTATCTCATCATAGGAAGTTCTACAGAGCCAGCCCTTTTCATGCTGGTTGTAGGCCTACTCTCATGTAGGTCTTCGCCCAGCACTTACATCCGACCTGCTCGTCAGAAAGGCACGCCCAGCACTCACATCTGATCATGTAGTAAACTACAATCACATTAGAAAGGCCCAGCACTCACATTCACCAACATGATAGGACATCACATCACTAACATCTGTGAAATGGCTCTGCACTTATATCTGACCTACTCGTCAGAAAGGCACAATCCCATCCAGGCTGGAACCACATCCGCTCACAATGATGGGAGACTCTCATCCAGGTTGGATCCACATCCGCTCACAATGATGAAAGATTTGTGCACTCACATCTGACCTGGTAGGAACTGAATCCTACACCCTCGTCAGAATGGCCCCCAGTCCCTGACTGAGCTACATGGTAACTGACCATGCGCCTCCACTCTCCCGGAGAGTGGCAATAGCGCTTACATCTGTCCTCCTCGACAGAATGGCCAGCACTCACATCTGACCTGCTCGTCAGAATGGCGGTAGCCCTTACATATGTCCTACTCGACATAATGGCCAGCACTCACATCTGACCTGCTCGTCAGAATGGAGGTAGCCCTTACATATGTCCTACTCGACATAATGGCCATCACTCATATCTGACATGGAAGGAACTAAATCCTTTAGCCATGAACAGAATGGCTCTGCCCTTACATTTGACCTGCTCGTCAGAATGGCGGTAGCCCTTACATATGTCCTACTCGACAGAATGGCCGGCCCTCACATCTGACCTGCTCGTCAGAATGGCAGAATCCCATCCAATGATGGAAGACTCTCAACTCCACTGAGGAGAGATTTCTGCACTTACATCTGACATGGAAGGAACTAAATCCTTTAGCCATGAACAGAATGGCTCTGCCCTTACATCTGACCTGCTCGTTAGAATGGCACAATCCCATCCAATGATGGAAGACTCTCAACTCCACTGAGGAGAGATTTCTGCACTTACATCTGACATGGAAGGAACTAAATCCTCTCACCATGTTAGAATGGCTCTGGGTCTCATCACTGTCTCTGGGAGGAAGCCTCGATCTAGAGAACACCAAGTCTCTCTCTGAAGTACTTGAACTTCAGCCTAGCCAATGGATTCGTCAATACATCAGCTATCTGTTCCTCCGTCGCAACATACAGGAGCTTCACTGCTCCTCTCTGCACCATATCCATGATATAGTGATATTTGATCTCAATATTCTTTGACCTATCATGGAACACTGGATTCTCTGACAACTTCATGCAACTTTGGTTGTCACAATGTATATAGGTAGCATCCAGCTGGAGATCAAATATATCAGACAGTAGCTTCTGCAGCCATACTGCCTCACAACTAGCTGAACAAGCTGCGACATACTCTGCTTCAGCTGTACTCAGTGCCACACAGGATTGCTTCCTGCTAAACCAAGAGATCACACCTGATCCCATACTGAAGCAACATCCCAAAGTACTCTTCCTGTCGATGGCACTGCCTGCCCAATCTGAATCAACATAACCCTCCAGGTTAATCTTCTGATTCGCATCATACTTGAGCCCATAATCAATTGTACCCTTCAGGTACCTCAGAATATGCTTTGCAGCAATCAAGTGAACACTTCTCGGATCTGTCAAGTACTGGCTCAAGGTGTTCACAGCAAAGCAAATATCTGGTCTCATGTTCGTCAGGTACATCAATGACCCAATCATCTGACGATACATCGTAGCATCAACCGTCTCCTAAGAAGCATCACTCAATAGCTTCAGGTTCGATGCCATAGGTGTAGCCATAGCCTTGCAGTCCATCATCCCAAATCTCTTCAGGATCTCTACTACATACTT
>LPNX010944954.1:156916-206077 GCA_001517045.1 Pseudotsuga menziesii
AGGAATATGTATGTACACTGGACAACCGAAAATTCTGAGATGGCTGACTTCTGGTTTCTTTCCGGAGAAGACTTCTTCAGGAGTCTTATTCTCGAGCACTCTATGTGGAGTACGGTTCTGTACATACATTGCTGTTCTAGCAGCTTCAGCCCAAAGATGCATAGGTAAATCTTGATCATGAAGCATAGCTCTTGCAGCTTCCATGATAGTTCTGTTCTTCCGTTCTGCAAGCCCATTCTGCTGTGGATTATAAGGAGTGGACAACTCCCTCTTAATCACTGATTCTTTGCATAGCTCCTTGAATTCATTTGAAGTGAATTCTCCACCATTATCTGATCTAATGGTCTTGATCTTCTTTTCAGTATGGTTCTCGATCAAGGCTT
The DNA here is from genome assembly GCA_001517045.1 of Pseudotsuga menziesii. Taxonomy (NCBI): domain Eukaryota; kingdom Viridiplantae; phylum Streptophyta; class Pinopsida; order Pinales; family Pinaceae; genus Pseudotsuga; species Pseudotsuga menziesii. Next base: position 157,300 of record LPNX010944954.1, read on the forward strand.
TGAATTCCTTGAACTTGCTAAATACTTCATCTTTGTTCTTCATAAAATAAATCCATGTCTTTCTAGAAAAATCATCAATAAAAGAAACATAGTATGCATACCCGCTTAGTGAGTTTGATGACATTGGACCGCATACATCAGAATGGATGATCTCTAGAATGCCTTTGGCTTTGCTTTCGCTGCTAGGAAATGTCTTCTTTGTATTCTTCCCTTTCGCACATCCTTTGCAAACTCCATCATGCTTTGTTTGGAATTCTGGAAGACCTTCAACAACTTTGCTTGCAATGGGTAGTGCTCTGTAATGCACATGAGCAAGCCTTCTATGCCAAAGTTCATTTGGCTCTACTGAATCATGGATCAAGGCTTGTTCTGGATGTTCCTTCAATTTGTACAAGCCTCCTTCTTGTTCTCCAATTACTACCGCATCATCGATAGTCTTTCCTTTTGGCCACATGATGACTTGACCATCTATGAATGCCACCCGCGTTCCTTTTGCATCCAATGTTGAAATGGATAGGAGATTCTTCTTGAGTCCTGGAACAAACAATACTTCTTTCATTGTTAGAGACTTTCCAGAGTCTAGCTTGTATGAAGATTCCCCACTACCTTTTATTGGATATTGGTAGTCATCTCCTAGTTTCACCGTGTGAGGTGATTCATGTTCTGATAGTCTCACAAAATATTCCTTGAATCCCGTCATATGTTTGGAAGCACCACTGTTTATCAACCAATCATCACTTCCATGAGTAATGTTACCTGTGAGAGCTGATATCAAAACATATTCATCCTCGCTTGAAGAATCTTCACTTTCATATCTGGATCTTTTTCTGGATGGTTCATCATCTTCTGCAGCATGAGCATGATGTCTTCTTTTGCTGCTCTTCTTTATCTTCTTCTGTTTGTTAGGACAATCTTTTGCATAGTGTCCTACTTCATCACAAGTATAGCATATGATCTTAGACATATCTCTTTTAGAGTTATTTTTGTGAAAGTGCTTACCTTTGAAGTGATGAGGCCTTCCTTTTGATGACTTGGAGTGAGACTTGGAGCGTACTGTGAGAGCTTGGTCTTCACTACCCATCTTCTCTTCTCGAGCTGCTATTCGAGCTTCTTCTTGAGAGCATTCTTCCCATAGTCTACTGAATTTGACTAACTTATTTCTAGCACAAATCCCTTGAATGAAAGCATCCCATGACCTAGGGAGGCCATTCAAAGTAGTCATGACAATCTCTGCATTTTCCACTTCTTCATCAACAGCTTCTAATTGTTCTTTGATTTGAGAGACCCTTGTGAAGTATGACTGGATAGTTTCTGCATTCTGAATCTTCACATTCTTCAGCTGGTTTCTCAGGGTCATCTTCCGATTGATGTTCTTTCCTTCAAACAATTTGGTTAGGGCATCAAACATAGCTTTAGGTGTCTTGAGAGAGGACACCTGAGGGATAAGATGATCCTTGGTTGAATCAGCAATGATCCTCTTTGCCATAACCATCTTCTTCTTATGAAGAGCCTTTTCCTCATCTCCCTCTGGAACTGGAATCTGCTCATGGATGTAGGAGTCTAATTCATTCTCTTCCAGAACCAGGGAGATTCTATACTTCCAAGCTCGGAAGTTATTAGCCCCCTCAAGCTTTTCATCAATCTTGGTATGATGAGACATCTTTAAATAAGAACCTCAAATAGAAATACAAAAGATTTTAGATCTTACCAGGTTCAAGATGTCAAAACTGAAGCTTGAGCTGAAATCCTGTAGAGCTGGTTCAGGAGAAACAAGGGTTTTGATTTCCTGGAGTTCTGTCCACCCAAATGCCTTCAAATTTGTTCCTAACTTCGATTTTGGGAAGGAGAACAATCCAGGCCTGGGCTCACTGAAAAATTCCTCTTCTATAAAAAGCCCTAATTTCCGGCCCTAGTGACAGGTCCAAAACTGAAAGTCCTCCGAATTGAATTCTGTTTCGACAGAAAGATGCGCCCTAGGGAGGAGAGTAAGTCCACCTTAATTTTGCTGAAAAATAGTGGAGAAAGATCCACAAACAAGGAAGCCCTAGCCTCCGCAGCTGCACAGTGTCTTCTTCTTAGGTTAGCTCTGATACCATGTTAGTTTTTCAACATTTAAGCTAGCATTATGATAAGATCTTTTCATTGAGAGAATAACAAGCACAGCAATCACATAAGCACATCACAAGAGACAAGAGACACAAAGATTTTGGGAGGGGAAACCATAAATGGAGAAAACCCCTCAACTTCCTCTAAGATAGTATCACCACAAGATGTGATCCCAAAAATAGTAAGATGACCTCCCAACACAATAACATCCTTTTGTCTTCTGTCAAGCCAAAGTATTTCCTTCTCCAAAGGTGCGCCACACTTGAGAGAGCAAGTGATGTAATTCACAAGTGATAAATAGAGAGACACACACTCGCTATTTATATTAGTCCGTTCACTTGAATTACCATTTCACACGTAGGCTCGACCTAATAATTATTACTCGAGCCTACACCTTAATTAGTGTATAATAACTCAAGTGCCCCATAACTGTGGGGACTTACCTAATGACTTGATATGACTTGATTACATTATTAATCCTCCCGATCGGAACATCGGGGCATGACCACATGACTCAAATGCATAATAGGAACATCCCGGAATAAACATCGGGTTACAATATATGAAATACATAGAAGAATACATTCCGAAGTTACATATACATCAACACTTTTAGGGACACTGGTTGAATCCCTACCTGAAGATTATAATTCCAACCGTGCAACAAAGGTGGGTTTCAGGGGATCATGCAAGTGTGTTTAGGAAGGTTCCATGTGGGAACTCTAGACACAAGTTGTCGGTCGAGGAATTTTCAAAGTTGACCCCTATGTGCACTAATTTCACATTCCCTTACTTAGCAAAACCATATTTTCCAAACTTGAACTAAAAGAGGATCCCTTGTCTATGGATCTAGAGGGGAGGACCACCCCTAGCACTATCTCGATGTCCTGAGTCCAACATAGTTGATGGTTAGTCGATACGAGCCACGGTCATCGTTATATGGTAGGTTGAATCTCACCTTCTACATGATTTTAGAGAAACCTATTGAGACCCTACCCGAGGCATAGAAGGACAACCATGTAACAAAATTGGTTTCATGGGGTCATGCAAGTGTGTTTAGGTAGGTTCCATGTGGGAATGCTATCCACAAGTTATCGGATGGGGAATTTGCAAAGTTGACCCCTATGTGCACAAATTTCACATTCCCTTACTAAGAAAAACCCTAGTTTTCAAATTAGACCTAAAAGAGGATTCATTGTCCATTGATCGATGCTTTGTTGATCTGAGCTATGATCATCATTTTATGGCACATTGAAGCTTACCTCCTACAGGATTTCAGGGACACCTGTTGAATCCCTTCCCGGGGTATAGAACTCCAACCGTGCAAACAAAATGGGTTCCGAGGGGTCATGCAACTATGTTTAGGTAGGTTCCATGTGGGAAATCTATCCATAAGCTATTTGACGAGGAATTTGACAAGTTGACCCCTATGTGTACAGATTCCACATTCCCTTACTAAGCAAGACCCTAGTTTCCAAAATTGACCTAAACGAGGATCCCTTATCCATGGATCCAGAGGAGAGGGCCACCCTTAGCACTATCTCGATGTCTTGAGTCCAATGGAGTTGACGGTTTGCCGATCCGAGCCACGATCATCATTCTATGGAACGTTGAAGCTCACCTCCTACAGGCTTTCAGGGACACTTGTCGAATCCCTACCCGAGGTATATAATTTCAACCATGCAACAAAACTAGGTTTCGGGGGGTCATGCAAGTGTGTTTAGACAGGTTCTAGGTGGGAACGTTAGACACAATTTATTTACCAAGGAATTTGCAAAGTTTACCCCTATGTGCAAATATTTCACATTCCCTTATTAAGCAAAACCCTAGTTTCCAAAATTGACCTAAAATAGGATTGTCCATGGATCCAAAGGAGAGGGACAACTCTAGCACTATCCTGATATCTTGAGTCCAATTGAGTCCACGATTTGTCGATCCGAGCCATGGTCATCATTTTATAGCATGTTAAATCTAACCTCCTATAGAATTTTAGGGACACCTATTGAATCCATTCCCAGGCATAAAATTCCAAAAGTGCAACAAAAATAGGTTATGAGGAGTGATGGAAGTGTGTTTAGGCAGCTTCCATGTGGGAATTCTAGCCACAAGTTATTGGTCGAGTAATTTGAAAATTTGACCCCTATGTGCACATATTTCACATTCCCTTAATGAGTAAAACTCTAGTTTCCAACATTGAACTAAAAGAGGATCCCTTATCTATGGAGCCAGAGGAGAGGGACACCCCTAGCATTGCCATGATGTCTTGAGTTCAATAGATTTGACGCTTCATCGATATGATCCACGACCATCATTCTATGGCACGTTGAAGGTCACCTCCTATAGGATTTCAAGGACACTTGTGGAATCCCTACCCATGGCATAGAATTCCAACTGTGCAAACAATCTAGGTTTGAGGGGGTTATGCAAGTGTTTTTAGGAAGTTACCATGTGGGAATTATAGCCACAAGTTATCGATTTAGGAATTTGCAAAGTTGGCCCATATGTGCACAAATTTCACATTCCCTTACTGAGCAAAAACCTAGTTTCCAAAATTTCCCTAAAAGATTATCTCTTGTCCATGGAGCTAGAGGATAGGTCCACCCCTAACACTATCCTGATGTATTGAGTCCAATGGAGTCGATGTTTCTTTAATCCAAGCCATGGTCATAATTATATGACACATGGAAGCTCACCTCCTATAGGCTTTCAAGGACACTTGTTGAATCCCTGCCAAGCGCATAGAATTCCAACTGTGCAACAAAATTGGGTTCTGGGGGTGATGCAAGTTCATTTATGTAGGTTCCATATAGGAATGGCAGCCACAATTTATAGGTCAAGGAATTTGCAAAGTTGACCCCTATGTGCACAAATTTCACATTCCCTTACTCAACAAAACCCTAGTTTCCAAAATTGACCTAAAAGAGGATCCATTGTCCATGTGGCTAGAGGAGAGGGCCACCCCTAGAACTTTTGCGATGTCCTGAGTCCAATGGAGTCAACGGTTCATTGATTAGAGCCACAACCATAATTCTATGGCACATTGAATCTCACCTCCTACATGCTTTCAGGGACATTGGTTGAATCCCTACCTGGGGCATAGAATTCCAACCATGCAACAAAATTGGGTTTTAGGGGGTCATGCAAGTGTGTTTAGGTAGGTTCCATGTGGGAATTCTAGACACAAGTTGTCGATTGAGGAATTTGCAAAGTTGACCCCCTATGTGCACAAATTCACATTCCCTTACTCAACAAAACCCTAGTTTCCAAACTTGACCTAAAAGAGGATCCCTTGTCCATGGATATAGAGGGGAGGGCCACCCCTAGCACTATCATGATGACTTGAGTCCAATAGATTCAATGGTTCATTTATACAAGCCACGAACATCATTCTATGGCAGGTTGAAGCTCAGCTCCTACAGGCTTTTGAGGACACCTGTTGAATCCCTACCCGAGGGATGTAATCCCAACCATGCAAAAAAAAAGGGTTATGAGGGGTTATGTAAGTGTGTTTAGGCAGGTCCACATGGGAACTCTATCCATAAGTTATCGGACAAGGAATTTCATAGTTGATCCATGTGTGCAATTTTTTCACATTCCCTTACTCAATAAGAATCTAGTTTCCAAACTTGACCTAAAAGAGGATCCATTTCCCATGGAGCTAGAGGAGACAACCACCCCTAGCACTATCCCAATGTCCTGAGTCCAATAGAGTCTATGGTTTGTCTATCCGAGCCATGATCATCAATCTATGGCACGTTAGAGACACCTGTTGAATCCCTAACCATGGCATATAATTTCAACCATGCAACAAAACTGGGTTTTCAGGGGTAATGCAAGTGTGTTTATGTAGGTTCCATGTGGGAATGCTAGCTACAAGTTATCGATTAAGGACTTTTCAGAGTTGACCCCTATGTGTACAAATTTCACATTCCCTTACTGAGCAAAAACTGAAGTTTCCAAAATTGACCTAAAATAGGATCCCATGTCCATGGAGTTACAGGAAAAGGCCAACCCTAGCACTATCCTAATGTATTGAGTCCAAAGGAGTCGACAATTTGTCAATCCAAGCCACAACCATCATTCTATGGCACGTTGAAGCTCACCTCTTATAGGATTTTAGGGGCACCTATTGAATCCCTACCTGGGGCATATAATTTGAAATGTGCACCAAAAATAGGTTCTAAGGGGTTATGCAAGTGTGTTTTGGCAGGTTATATGTGGGAACACTAGCCACAAGTTATCGATCAAGGAACTTGCAAATTTGACCCCTATGTGCACAAATTTCACATTCCCTTACTCAACAAAACCCTAGTTTCCAAAATTGAAATAAAAGAGGATCGCTTGTCTATGTATCTAGAGGAGAGGGCCAACCCTAGCACTATCTCAATGTCCCGAGTCTAACAAAGTCAATGGTTTGTCAATTTGAGCCATAGTTATCATTCTATGGCACGTTGAATCTTACCTCCTACAGGGTTTCAGGGACACATGTTGAATCCCTGCCTAGGGCATAGAATTTCAACCATGCAAAAAAATGGGTTTCAGGGGGTCACGCAAATGTTTTTAGATAGCTTCCATGTGGAAACACTAGACACAAGTTATCGGTCGAGGAATTTGCAAAGTTGACCCCTATGTGCACAAATTTAACATTCCCTTACCGAGAAAAACCCTAGTTTCCAAATTTGACCTAAAAGAGGATCCCTTTTCCATTTATTTAGAGGAGAGGGCCACCCCCAGCACTATCCCAATTTCTTGAGTCCAACGGAGTCGACAATTTTTATATCTGAGCCAAGGTCATCATTCTATGGCACGTTGAAGCTCACCTCCTACAAGCTTTCAGGGACACTTGTTGAATCCCTACTCGAGGCATAGAATTCCAACTGTGCAATAAAAATTGGTTTTGAGGGTTCATGCAAGTGTCTTTAGGAAGGTTCAATGTGGGAACTCTAGCCACAAGCTATCAGACGAGGAATTTGCAAAGTTTACCCCTATGTGCACACATTTCAATTTCCCTCACTAAGAAAGATTTGAGTTTACAAAAATTACCTAAAAGAGGATCCCTTGTCCATGGATACATAGGAGAGGGCCACCCCTAGCAATATGCCAATGTCTTGAGTCCAACGGAGTTGACAGTTTGTCGATCCGAGCCATGGTCATCATTCTATGGCACGTTGAAGCTCACCTCCTACAGACCTTCATGGACACTTGTTGTATCCCTACCCGAGGCATAGAATTTCAAACATGCAACAAAATTGGGTTTTGGGGTTCATGCAAGTGTGTTTATATAGGTTCCATTTGGGAACTCTAGCCATAAGTTATCGATTAAGGAATTTGCAAAGTTAACCCCTATGTGAACAAAATTTACATTCCCTTACTGAGCAAAACCCTAGTTTCCAAATTTGACCTTGAAGAGGATCCATTGTCCATGGAGCTAGAGGAGAGGCCCAATCCTAGCACTATACCGATGTACTAATCCAATAGATTCAACAGTTTATCATTAGAGGAATTTTGGGGTCTAAAATGGGCCTCCTAAGGAAAATAATAAAATAATAGTTAAAATAATAAAATAATATTGATTAATTTTGGAGGAAGAAAGAAAAAAATAACTTTTGTGTTCGTATTTTCGACATATCTCCCTGTGTTTTTACTCAAACTTCGATCGGGAGAGCTCGTTGGATGCGGAATTTGATTCCGCATCCAACGAGTACCCACACTGCATACTTTTGACAGACCCCGCTACCCCAAAAACAAGAAATACCTGAAAAAATGTGATGATGACATCATCATCATGTTTTTTCAGGTCTTTCTTGTTTTTGGGGTAGCAGGGTCCGTCAAAAGTATGCAGTGTGGGTACTCGTTGGATGCGGAATTTGATTCCGCATCCAACGAGCTCTCCCGATCGAAGTTTGAGTAAAAACACAATGAGATATGTCAAAAATACGAACAAAAAAAGTAGTTTTTTTTAATGACAAATATGTCAATTCAACCATTATGGTTGACTTATTTTATTGAAATTCTATTGGTTCTTGAATTCCAACTCACAAAAACTTATTTTGGCACGTTTTCTTATAAGGCCCATTTTAGACCCCAAATTTCCTCTAATCATGATCTTATTCATGATCATCATTCTATGGCACGTTGAAGCTCACCTCCTACAGGATTTTAGGGACACCTCTTGAATCCCTACTCGGGGAATAAAATTCTAACCATGCAAGAAAAATAGGTTATGAGAGTACATTTAAGTGTGTTTAGGAAAGTTTCATGTGGGAATTCTAGTCACAATTTCTTGGCCGAACAATTTACAAAGTTGACCCCTATGTGCACAAATTTCACATTCCCTTATTGAGCAAAACCCTAGTTTCCAAAATTGACCTAAAAGAGGATCCCTTGTCTATGGAGGCAGAGGGGAGGGCCACCCCTAGAACTATCCCAATGTCCTAAGTTCAAGGGAGTTGTCGATATGAGCCATGATCATCATTCTATAGCACGATGAAGCTCACCTCCTATAGGCTTTCAAGGACACTTGTGGAATCCCTACTCGGGGGATAGAGTTCCAACCGTGCAACAAATCTAGGTTCTGGGGGGTTATGCAAGTGTGTTTAGGCTAGTTCGATTTGGGAATGCTAGCAACAAGTTACCGGTTGAGGAATTTGAAAATTTGACCCCTATGTGCACAAATTTCACATTCCCTTACTAAGGAAAACCCTAGTTTACAAAATTGACCTAAACAGTATCCCTTTTCCATAAATATAGAGGAGAGGGCCACCCCTAGTACTATCCCTATGTATTGAGTCCAACAGAGTCGACGGTTCTTCAAACCAAGCCACGTCATCATTCTATGGCACGCTGAAGCTTACCTCCTACAGGCTTTCAAGAACACCTATGGAATCCCCACCCGGGGCATAGAACTCCAGTTGTGCAACAAAACCAGGTTTTGGGGGGTAATGCAAGTGTGTTTAGGCAGGTTCCATATGGGAATGCTATCCATAAATTATCATTCAAGGAATTTGCAAAGTATACCCCTATGTGCACAAATTTCACATTCCCTTATTGAGAAAAACCCTAGTTTCAAAAATTGACCTAAAAGATGTTACCTTGTCCATGAAGCAAGAGGAGAGTACCACTCCTAGCACTATCCTGATGTCGTAATTCCAATGGATTCAACGGTTTGTTGATTCAAGCCACATACATCATTATATGGCACGATGAAGCTCACCTCCTACATGCTTTTAGGGACAATTGTTGAATGCCTACCCGAGGCATAGAATTCTAGCTGTGCAATAGTACTGGGCTTCAGGGGGTCATGCAAGTGTGTTTTGGTAGGTTCCATGTGGTAACTCTAGCCAAAAGTTGTCGGTCGAGGAATTTGCAAAGTTGACCCCTATGTGCACAAATTTCACATCCCCTCACTCAACAAAACCATAGTTTCTAGATTTGAACTAAAATAGGATCCCTTGTCCATGGATCTAGAGGAGAGGGCCACCCATATCAATATCCCGATGTCTTGATTCCAATGGAGTCAACGGTTTGTCGATTTGAGCCACAATCATCATTCTATGGCACGCTGAAGCTCACTGTCCTACAAGATTTAAACGACCCCTGTTGAATCCCTACCCAGGGCATATAATTCCAACCGTGTAACAAAATTGGGTTCTGAGGGGTCATGCAAGTGTGTTTAGGAAGGTTCCATGTGGGAAATCTAGCCGCAAGTTATCAGATGAGGAATTTGCAAAATTGACCTCTATGTGCACAAATTTTACATTCCCTTACTGAGTGTGACTGTAGTTTCTAAAATTGACCTAAAATAACATCCCTTTCTCCATGGAGCAAGAGGTGAGGACTGTTGGGCCTCGAAAATGCCTTTTATAATGATGTTATTTACATTAATTTCGTGACCTATTTACCGAAATCTAATACATTTATCTTCAATTTGTCTATCTTTTACTATGTTTTCATCAATTATAACTTATAAATGTAAAAGAAGCTTAATTCATCATTTTTGATGTATTATTGCATTTAGTGATCATTTTGGTACTCCATTCAGCCATTTCTTCTAGTCCTAAGTTCAGCGGTAGGTTTAATGGAATGTTTCTTATTAGATTCTTGGTTTCTTTTATCTCCGCCTTCTATTTTCTGGCTGGTCCTATTTATCTTGCATATGCAAATAAAAAAACCATAATGATGAGCTTTGGATATTTTAAATTTCAAACAAATAGATAATTGAAAAATCAATATATTAAAATAATCATTTAAGATATTCATAAATTAATTTGAATTTAAAATCATAATTATGTGGTAATGGTTTAATATTTTTTATTAAAAGATGAGCACTAGTAACTAATTGAATTTGATATCATATATCACATGAATTCTTATTGTCCTCGAATGTTAAAAGCAAACCATTTTATAAGGTTCTCCCCACTTTAATTTTGATATTTTTAATATAACAATATCATGATTTGTGAAGTTTTTACAATGCATAGCTTTATCATATTTTGGAATTAATATGGTATGTTTATATATTTCATGATTTCACATGGATATGCTTTGATATCAAAACGATGAAGTTTGCCTAACATTATAATATTATGGTGTTGGATTGACAGGTACGAGGATGGTCTCATAGTTATGGAGAGTATATTAAAATGCCTACTCATATCTTTTGTTCGAGGATAAGTTCATTGCGATAAATTTCGATCATGATAGTTATTCATAGAGTTGCTAGTATGGTATGAAGGATCATTGTGAACGTTGAAAACATAAAGGATTCTTTAACTAAAACTCAATGTTATTGCAAAATCGAAAGATGATACACAACAGGATTTTTTTCCAAATGTCTTGCATTGGAATTTGTTTGATATTAATACTTCCACCGTGATATTATGATTACTCAAATGGATTTTACGTCATTCAAAATCAGCCATGAATACATATGTTGGTTGTTGGCGATATCATGGGGCTTTATCATCATGAAAATAGTTAGTTAAATAAAATCCATTTATCATGATAGTACCAGATTATTAAATGATCAATTTAACAAGTGTGCAGTTCAATAAGAGTGCAGGCGAAGAGGAAGTCCGCAGAGCCTATCTCTACCGACATTCTAGCATTGAAAAATTCATATTTTAAAACATGATAGGACATTGTTACTGAGCTTATCACTACCAAGATCGTTGTAGAGATATCCAACAAAGTATAGAGAATTCGTGCAGAAAAGAGGAAAAGAAACCAACAGGTTCAAGACGAGTTATTCCAACATTGCTACATTAAGTAAAGAATTGTAAATGGCTCCTATATTTTCTGCCCAGGTTTCAAAGATTCTTTGTTGAAGCATTTAAATTACAACAGAACATGGAGTAATTTGTTCGCTACGTCAACCAACAATCAAGAATGTTATCCACGCGCATTTATTTCCCCATGGAAGTATCAAGCTTCAACTTTTAATGACTGATAAAATATGCCACATCTTATTTGTACGGAAAGAGTAATGTTCAGGTTTTAAGGTTTTAAATCATGGAAGATTGTACCAAATGGATGGAATAGTAAGGGAAGATTTCTTTCGCCTTTCTCCTTTTCAAGCTATGCACTTATATATATATTTATATATATTGACATGCTTAATTGCCTATGCTCTATTATTTAATATTGACACACTGGTTTGTGGAATGATCATTTCAGATAAAGTCACGGTGTAATGGTTCCATGAAACTAGATCATCAAACAGAGTTCGAGAAGTAAAGAGGCGAAGCAAATGCCGAAGACATGAGGAAGATTAAGGGAGATCGTTACATCAATTTGCTGATTGTATGGGCCATTTCCCCAACATTTAATGGCTGCTATTTTTAGAGCAGTCGACCACTGAAAGGGTCGACTTGCTCGCCCTTTGTAAACTATTATATAAACTCGCATAAGGTTGGAAAGAACGACGTTGATTTCTGTAAAAAAATTGTTTATGATATCAATATCAAAGCTCTGCTGAGTTGTTAGTTTCGTTTCCAGTTGAGCATGGAGCATCCTCTATTCTTGAAAAGGGCCCCTCAGCAACAGCATAATTCCTTATTCATACACTTTTTTTTTTCTTCTTCTTCTTTTGTGCAGATAATTTATTTCATTTTTTATGCATATACTTTGGTTTCTTGTAGATGAGTTTTATTGTTTATAAATTGTAATTTCCTATGTTTTTATGTAATTTATATATTCAGAGTCCATTTGGCCGTCCATTTGCATTCTTGTTTAGTTCAGCTCTCAGCCTTCTATTTTCATTTCTGTTTAGTTTAGCTCCATCCTTCCATTTGCATTTATGTTTAGTTCATCTCTCAGCCTTTCATCCGCACTATTTGTCGAGATTGCTTTCCAGTCTGTTTTTCATCATTTAATTCGAATTTAGACAGAATTTTCTAGAATTTGCAGTCATTTTCAGAATTATTTTATACAGAGATAGTTAATTAGGTTCTATGATGATTTATGAGTACTTTAATATATAATCCTGTAGCTTTAAAACCATTTATGCATTAATCCCATATCAAGTTTTATGCACATACAACACTTATTCGGATGATGTAATGTTAAAATTTATTTATTTTATATGAATTTATAGTGGGTAGTCTAGTTTGTAATTGATGGTTTATTTTGTTTCTTTAGGTTATAGTTTAGTTTAGTTAATGTATATTAATACTATGTTATGTCATAACATCTTTTAACTTTGTAATTTTGTGTTGGTTGTTTTTATTTTATTTTGTAAAAGTAATGTAAATTAAAATATTGTAAAGTTTGTGCCTTTATATTGTTTTTTTTTTTAGTTTTTAGTTTGTGGTTGACTTTTAAATTAGTTTAGTTAGTATACATTAGTCTAATTTATAATTCATATTAATTCATTTTGGTTGTAGTATTTTCTTTTATTAATTATTGTAGATTTATAATATACATTTTTATTTTTATTTTTAAGAACAAGTTATAAATTTGGGTTTATCATAGATTTTATTTTGGAGGTTCATAGTTTTGTTTCAAATGACATAAGTACTTGTATTTTGAAAGTTTTCATGAATATATTATTTTGAGTTTCATATTTTAATTAATTAAATATCGAATTAATTAGATAGGTGCTATATTTATTTTTTATCTCCAACTTATGCATTAATTTTTAGTATTTTAAAGTTCTATCTTGAAAGTTCTCATAGCTTAGTTTAATATAAGTTTACTTTTTAATTCATAGATTCGTTGTTGATTAGATTGGATTTGTTAAAAACTAGTTTGTTTACATTAAATATTTGTTTACACTTGGTCCTTAGATTAGTGTTTCAATTTGCTTTATACGATTGCATAGTGTTCCATAACCAGAGTAGGATAGTTAGTTAGTTTGCTCTTTTGAAAATATAAAGTAGTTTGACTCATAGAATAGATAGATTAATTTCTCTTTTCACTTGTAGCATAATTTCCTGTTTTATAGTAATTAATTTCATATTTGCTTTCGTAATTAATTCCAGTATTTGATTTCATAGTTAATCGTATGGTTAATTCTCATCTCTGCATAAGCATATAGTTCATGCATTCATGAAATAGTTTAGTTGATTTGTTTCCTGTTCTGAATAGTTAAATTTACTTTCATTACATTGGATTGCTTTCGGACCAAGTGACCGCTTTCCTAGATTAATTGTTGCGATTTCATTTCATAGAATATATTAGCATAGCATTAGACTTGTTAATCCATTTCATGTCTTTATAGAATAGAATAGATTAGATTTGAATTTATAGTTACTTTTCAAGTTCTTATTTAATTCCCTGTTTTTATAGATAGATTAAATTCTTGCATTTAACTCATGATATTCATGCATGTATAGTAAAATCATATAGTTGCATGTTAATGCATCTGCATATTTAGTTAGCTTAGGTTAGTTCAAGCCTTTAATTCTGCACATATAGTGATTGCATCTCACAAGCTCCCTTCCCGGGTTGACAATTAAGTGTTGAATTAAATAGTGCATATTTTGCCCAACAAGGAACACCTTAGAACTTTCTCGATGTCTTGAGTCAAACGTAGTCGACGGTTTGTTGATCCGAGCCACAATCATTCTATGACACGTTTAAGCTCACTTCCTATAGGATTTCAGGGACACTTGTTGAATCCCTGACTGGGGCATAGTATTTCAACCATGCAACAAAATTGGGTTTAGCGGGGTCATGCAAGTGTGTTTAGGCATGTTTCATGTGGGAATGCTAGACACGAGTTATTGGTCGAGGAATTTTCAAAGTCGACCCCTATGTGCACAAATTTCACATTTGCTTTATGGGAAAAACCCTAGTTTCCAAAATTGACCTAAAAGAGGATACCTTGTCCATGGAGCTAGAAAAGAGGGACACCCCTAACACTACCAGGATGTATTGACTCCAATGGAGTTGATGGTTCGTCAATTTGAGCCACGGTCATAATTTTATGATATGTTGAAGCTCACCTCTTACAGGCTTTCAATGATACATGTTGAATCCCTACCTGGGGCATATAATTCCAACCATGCAACAAAAATAGGTTCTAAGGGATAATGCAAGTTTGTTTAGGTAGGTTCCATGTGGGAACACTAGCCACAAGTCATCGATCAAGGAATTTGCAAATTTGACCCCTATGTGCACAAATTTCACATTCCCTTACCCAACAAACCCTAGTTTCCGAAACTGACTTAAAAGAGGATCCCTTTTCTATGGATCCAGAGGAGAGGGCCAACCCTAGCACTATCCCGATGTCTTGAGTCCAACGAAGTCGAAATTTCGTCGATCTAAGCCACGATCATCATTCTATGGCACATTTAAGCTCACCTCCTGGAGGCTTTTAAGGACACTCATCGAATCCCTACCCAGGGAATATAATTCAAACCATGAGACAAAACTGGGTTCTGGGGGTTCATGCAAGTGTGTTTCTACATGTTCCATGTGGGAATGCTAACCACAAGTTATTGTTTGAGGGATTTGTAAAGTTGAACCCTATGTGCACAAATTTCACATTCCCTTACTGAGCAAAACTCTAGTTTCCAAAATTGACCTAAAGAGGATCCCTTGTCCATGGAGCAAGAGTAGAGGGACATCCCTAGAATTATCCCAATGTATTGAGTCCAATGTAGTCGACGGTTGTTCGATCTAAGCCACGATCATCATTCTATGGGTCGTTGAAGCTCACCTCCTACAGGCTTTCAGGGACACTTGCCGAATCCATACCCGGGGCATAGAATTCCAACCATGAAAAAAAACTAGGTTCTAGGGGGTGATGCAAGTGTGTTTAGGAAATTTCCATATGGGAACACTATCCACACATTATTGGTCAAGGAATTTGCAAAGTTGAACCCTATGTGCAAAAATTTCACATTCCCTTACTAAGAAAAACCCTAGTTTCCAAAATTGACCTAAAAGAGGATCCCTTATCCATGAAGGCAGAGGATAAGGCCACCCCTAGAATTATCTCGATGTCCTAAGTCCAACAAAGTGGACATTTCGTCGATCTGATCCATGATCATCATTCTATGGCACGTTGAAATCCGCCTCCTACATGATTTCAGGGACACCTGTTGAATCCCTAACCGAGACATAGAATTACAACCGTGCAAAAAAACTGGGTTTGGGGGGGTCATATTGCAATTGTGTTTAAGCAGGTTCCATGTGGGGACACTAGCCACAAGTTGTAAGTCAAGGAATTTGCAATTTTGACCCCTATGTGAAAAAATTTCACATTCCCTTACTTAGCAAAACCATAGTTTCCAAATTTTACCTAAAAGAGGATCCCTTATCCATGGATTGAGATGACAGGGCCACCCATAGAACTATCTTGATGGCTTAAGTCCAGCATATTCAATGGTTCGTCGACCTGAGCCAAATTCATCATTCTATGGCATGTTGAATCTCACCTCCTATAGGCTTTCAGGGACACCTGTGAATCCCTACCCGGGGCATAGAATTCCAACTGTGCAACAAAAATGGGTTTCGAGGGGTCATCCAAGTGTTTTCGGTCAGGTTCCATGTGGGAGCTCTAGTCACAAGTTATCGGATGTGAAATTTGTAAAGTTGACCCCTATGTGCACACATTTCACATTCCCCTACTAAGAAAGGCCCTAGCTTCCAAAATTGACCAAAAATAGGATCCCTTGTCCATGGATAAAGAGGAGAGGGCCACCCTTAACACTATCATGATGTCCTGATTCCAATGGAGGTGAAGATTTATCAATCAGATCCTCATTCATCATTATACGGAACGTTGAATCTCACCTCCTATAGGCTTTCAAGGACACCTGTTGAATTCCTATCCAGGGCATAGAATTTCAACAATGCAACAAAACTAGGTTTTGGGGATCATGCAAGTGTGTTTGGGCAGGTTCCATGTGGGAATGCTAGCCATAATTTATGGGTCAAGGAATTTTCAAAGTTGACCCCTATGTGCAAAAAAATCACATTCCCTTACTGACAAAAATCCTAGTTTCGAAAATTGACCTAAAAGAGGATCCCTTGTCCATGGAGTTAGTGGAGAGGGCCACCGCTAGAACTATCCTGATGCCCTGAGTCCAACGGATTTGACGATTCGTCGATCCAAACCACGATAACCATTCTATGGCACATTGAAGCTCACCTCCTATAGGATTTTTGGGACACCTATTGAATCCCTACCTGGGGCATAGAATTATAACAATGTAACAAAAATAGGTTCTGAGGGGTCATGTAAATATGTTTAGGAAGGTTCCATGTGGGAACTCTAGCCACAAGTTATCATTCGAGGAATTTGCATATTTGACCCCTATGTGCACAAATTTCACATTCCCTTACTCAACAAAATCCTAGTTTCCAAAATTGACCTAAACGAGGATCCATTCTCTATGGAGCCATAGGAAAGGGACACCCCTTGTACTATGCCGATGTCTTGAGTCCAATGGAGTTGATGGTTCATCAATCTGATCGATGACCATTATTCTATGGCATGTTGAAGCTCACTTCGTACAGAATTTCAAGGACACTTGTTGAATCCCTACCCGAGGCATATAATTCAAACCGTTTAACAAAACTGGGTTTAGATGGGTCATGCAAGTATGTTTTGGAAGTTTTCATGTGGGAATGCTAGCCTAAATTTATCGGTAATGGAATTTTCAAAGTTGACCCCTATGTGTACAAATTTCGCATTCCCTTACTCAGCAAAACCCTAGTTTCCAAAAATTGACCTAAAAGAGGATCTGTTGTCCATGGATCCAGAGGAGAGGGCCACCCTTAGCACTATCCCAATGTATTGAGTCCAACGGAGTCGACAACTTGCCGATCCGAGCCACAGTCATCATTCTATGGCACATTGGAGCTCATCTCCTATAGGATATTAGGGACACCTATTGAATCGCTACTCAGGGCGTAGAATTCCAATCGTCCAAAAAAACTAGGTTTCGGGGGATCATGCACGTGTGTTTAGGAAGGTTCCATGTGGGAATGCTAGCCACAAGTTATAAGTTGAGGAATTTGCAATTTTGACCCCTTTTTGCACAAATTTGACATTCCCTTACTAAGCAAAACCCTAGTTTCCAAAATTGACCTAAAAGAGGATTCATTTTACATGAAGCAAGAGGAGAGGACCACCCATAACTCTATCTTGATGTCCTGAGTCCAACGAAGTCAATAGTTCATCGATTGGAGCCACGGTCATCATTCTATGGCATGTTGAAGCTAACCTCCTACATGCTTTTAGGGTCACCTGTTGAATCCCTACCCCGGGGTATAGAATTCCAACTATGCAACAAAACTAGGTCCCAGGAGATCATGCAAGTGTGTTTAGGCAGTTTCCATGTGGGAATGATACCCACAAGTTATCGGTCAAGGAATTTGCAAAGTAGACCTCTATGTGCACAAATTTTACATTCATTTACTGAGCAAAACCCTAGTTTCCAAAATTGACCTAAAAGAGGATCCCTTGTCCATGGATCTAGATGGGAGGGCAACCTCCAGTACTATCCCAATATCCTAAATCCAACGTATTCAATGGTTCGTTGATTTGAGCCACCTTTTTTTTATGTATGTTTTCAAGTAGGTCCCAATATTCATCCAGGGACACATGCAAAATTGTACCTAGGAAAAAGATGTAAAGGTTTGAATGATTGATACAAGATATTGGTCAATAATGACATCGAATATATGGTACTAGTGATCTATAGATGATAGTTAGTGGCTACAAACTATGGTTTCTAGAATTTTGAACACAAACTAGGATCTAGGATACAAACTAGGGTTTCTAGGGTTTAGAATTCAAACTAGGGTTTACAATACAAACTAGGGTTACTAGGATTGGCTATAGGGTTTGTAAGCTAGAATTTCTAGGCTAGGATTGGCTAGGGTTATTAAGCATGGGAATATTTTTATACCTTATTTTAACACTTAAATTAGGAGGTTTAATGAAAACTTGGGGTGTTGACTATTGTCCTTGGAGGACCAACTTCGAGATTCAAGGTAGATGTAAGAGACATATTCCAGAGGAGGGCGATGCAAACTAGGGTTCTAGTGTTTAGAATACAAACAAGCGTTTCTTGGACTTTGGTGCGTATTTGTAACATAATGGTTTAAACAAAAATTTATTGGGATAGAAAATGGTTTAGGGATATATGGGACGATTCATGTAAGTATGAATATACTACAACAAATCCATGATGAAGCTTGTGCAATTTATTAAGTTCTACAAGTCTATGCAATTTATCAATATATCAAGCTGCAGATAATGAATGAGACCTTGAAACCAAAATCATGACATGTACATGTACATCAAATACTTATAACATAGTACACAAATAGAATGCATACCGCATACTTGACTACCTACCTATGGTCATTCGACTAGACCATAGGGGTCACCTCTAAAACCAGCTGTATCCTTTAGCTTCTCATGCTCGGAATAAGGCAAGAAGTATCACAAATTTGATGATTTCTTGCTTGACATTGTTTGCAGTTGGAGGTTTGTGCCAATAACTAATTTTGTATGATTATTTATAATTTGACCTGGTCTATAACCTTCAAATACATAACCTTTTTTATTTTGTGTGTGGGAAACCTGTGTCAAATAGTTTCCTTTGATAACCATCGACCCAATTGGAAAATCATTGCTCTAGGAGTCACTTAATGAGACAATGAGGGAATGCTTCCCATCCAAGCAATGTGCGAGCCAATAATCAGTGCACCATTCATTTGCTATTGGGGAAACCACTGCGTATATGTGCCCTGCATTAAAAAAAAGTGCTAACCTAGGATTCAACTAGATAAACACAACTAGTCGTCAAACATTTTAAAGTTATCAACATATTAGTTGA
This sequence comes from Pseudotsuga menziesii, assembly GCA_001517045.1. Classification (NCBI taxonomy): domain Eukaryota; kingdom Viridiplantae; phylum Streptophyta; class Pinopsida; order Pinales; family Pinaceae; genus Pseudotsuga; species Pseudotsuga menziesii. The sequence goes on from LPNX010944954.1 coordinate 176,706, forward strand.
ACCTAGTTGTACGAGATATTATATGTGGTCATAGTTAGGTGAAATACTTGAATGTTCCTCCTCCAACTGGGATAATTATGCAGTTATTTTTTGACCAATGGGGAGTGATACATGATCCCAACTGTCCACCCAATATGTGGATTCACAATTGTCCCATTCACCACCATTACATGGATAACAAAAACAAGAGAGTTTCCTTTTCCACATTTCAACTATAGCATTTCATGATGTTCTAACCGAATGGAATGCATGAGTTCCTTAGACAGTCTGGCACTCATATAGGTGTGATCGATCTACATCAACTACCTCCCCAAAATATCTATGTACATGTGATTTTTGAGATGATTGTTCTTCTTTCCTTTTTTCTCTCTGCCCCATTACCTGAAGAACACCATTCAACAATGGTCTTTTCATTTCGGATGAGTGAAATAGTCATGAAATTCATTTGTTTCCTATGTAATGCAGCCTTGATGCATGCGCCTGCTCCATCATGTTCTCCTTTTTTGTGTCTAGTCTCAAAATAGTTCCAAATATGTGGCACCTTGTGCCTCTTGTAGAGAATACACAACCATTGGAAGACACGGGAATTTTCGAATTTCCCCGCAAAACCATAAGACCAAATCCAATGTTGTTCCATCTATATATTGTTATCCTCCAAGTGATTGTAGAACAATTTAAAGTTATGTTGTACAAAATCCAAGTCATGATACATGTCATCACTTATGTAAAAGTGATACTCCTTCAATATAACCCTTTTTTCTTCAATACTATCTGCCCCATTTCTATAAGTGATATGGACCATTATGTTGACCTGGTCTGAGTGATAATATTGACTATGAATCTTGTTTTGTGGTTGAAGAGTGTATTTTTCTGCAAAATTGACCAATGATAAGATAGTTCCAATAAGAATTGTATCCCTGCATGTTCTAAACTGCTCATCTTTCCAACCAACCACATGTACATGCTTTACATACTGTTGTGTCTTTTAAAACAATTCCTCCATGAAGTGCAAACCCATACCTATTATATCAACAATAAAGATGTACATATCAATATATTGTTACATATATGAATGGCCAAAATGAAGAAAAAAGTACTATTCATGAACTCATTACTAACCTGAGAGGAGGAAAATTGTATTTTTTTCTTTCATTCCCTCCAACGATATCATATGTGACATATTTGAATGACTGCAAGTTCACCTCATGTTTCCCAAGTTCATGCTCATCGGTCACCGATATGCATTTGTCCAAAAATTCCATTCCACCACACCGTAGGCATGTCCCATTCACGCAAGGCCTTTGATAAAATTTGCAACCTTTTGTCCTTCTACACAAAACGCTATGAATAAAGTCTTTAGATGATGTAGGTGGAAATGTAGCTGAGCATTCTTGCACAAGAGTGTTATGAAATACACACAATATATGTATATATGTGTCATAATAATAACAATACTCAATGTGATATCTACAAAACCATGTGTTACGAGTTGTGTTTATTTTAACATACCATGGTTTTCATTACTCGAAGGATATTTGGCCCAAGTTAAGTTCATTATGTTCAGGCTTAAATCTCTCATATAATTTTGTTTGTGTCATGTCAAGAAAATGTTTAATGTGGGGCTCATGATCCCTTTAACCCATTCTCAATTTTAGTACATCATTTTGGTTGGAAGAAGGTATACTATTGTCACACAAAAAATCTTGCATCTGTCCCTTTACCGCATCAATGAGCTTCATATTAGAGCGTGGAAAATTTCCAATGAAGGCCTAGACATCTGTTTGACCAGATTCAACTAGTTGTGTTCTATAACAATACCTATAGAGTGTTTTGATATCCAAATCAACAAGTTTGGATGTAGGATTAAGAAGTCGAAGGTCCTTTCAATGAGACTTTTTTCCAATTGTACTAAATGCATTCACTAAACTTCTGACAATATGAGAACTTGGTTCATAACTATTTATCATCTTTATCCTTAAGTTTCTCCTAACAACAATCATAGACCTAGATTTTAATAATGATATAAATAATCTACATTTATCTCCATCACATTTGGAATCAAAATAGTTGGCAAGTATCTGTTGATATTGATATGCAATACTACATTTAGACAACGTACCTTCAAGCGAACTAATGAGACTTTCATCGATCTATATACATTTTGGAGTTCTTCGGCATGAAGTTTCTAATGAAGGTAGGGAGGTTGGAGCTTCACCTTGTACCATATCACTCGATTGATCTATTGTTTCAACCTGAGATTCATGTCCTTCTATCTCTTACTAGCAGTCAGACGATAACAATTGGAAATCCTCCTGGGTGTTTTGAACAACATTGTATTCTTCGAGCATACGGTCGCCATGCAACAACTCTCTAACTTTATCACTTGTATACCCACATCCAAGTAAATATGGAAAGGTTTCAGGTGGCCTTGATGTGCACCTATGGTTTACTCCTTGATCAGTGTGCAATGCAATGCTTGTTCTTCAACTGTAGTGGAAATTGAAGGCTCCTTGAGCAAATGATTTTTTCTTTCTTGTTGTGGATTGGTAGGAAGAATTGTGGCATCCTTTACAACCAGATTTAGTCGAGTGTCCATAGAGTGTCTTTTATTGGTCATGTCATTTATTTATTTTTCTCTAATTTCTTCAAGGATTTCATTGTGTATCATCTTCCTTGCCGATTTTCTTGCTCGATTGTGCGAATTGAACATCACCACAATGATCAATGATATATGGTTCTCCTCAATGGGATATTCTTCTAGGTTGGCTTATTTCTTGCTCAATTGTGTATAGATACTCCACCACAATGACCAATGAAATATTTCCTTTGATGCTCCTCAATGAAATATTGTCTTTCGTGATCCTCAACGGGAGATTCCCCAAGGTTGGTTTCTTTCTTGCTAAATTATGTCTAGATACTCCACCACAATGACAAATGAAATGTTGCATTTTCTAGCTCCTTGGTTGCAAGAAAAATAATGGTGGTGTAATATCCCAAATTTTGACCTTAACTATAATGGGCATGAGTCTGCATACACATAAATTACTTTGATGTTTATGTTTGTATATAGGGCGTAAGGCCCCACTACACATGTGTATGATGATTTGTTAGATATTTTGGGCGTAAGCCAAAGCATATGTTTATTTATCACGTATGTGATTGTATATGTTGGGAATGGACCCTGATGGACAATATTATTGTCGTAGTACAATGTACTGGATATATTATGTGATTTACCTTAAATGCATATATTGAGATGATTATTGTGATAAAATGTGCAGAATATTGAATGCATGATTGAGTTCTATAATGTGTTGGGTGTGGAACCTGAAGCACATGAGTGATGAGATTTTGTGTTGAGAGGAAGATCTGGAGCACATGAGTGATTAGATGTTGTGTTTAGCGCTATCTCTGGAGCACATGAGTTATGAGATTTTGTGTTGAGCATAAGCTCTGGAGCACATGAATTATAAGAATTGGAAGTGTTGGGCATAAGCCCTAGAGCATTCCAAATTGATGTTGAGAATAATCTCCGGAGCATCAGATCCTTGGCCATTGTATCCATTATACAAGTACATCCTAGCATTAATGTTGAGCGAGAGGCTTTGGAATTGCACTAAGTGTAACTCCTAGTTTTTAGCGTTGAGCTTGGGCTCTGAATAGCGCTAGGAGTTATTGAAATTAATTGTGTTGAGTGAGAATGACTCTGAAAATCACCGACCTTATGTTACTTATTTTTAAGTTGATTAAATGAAATTTCAAATTTCTACTTCTCATCAAGTACTCAAAAAATACCACGATACACGAGGTAATCCAACATGCAAGGATGTTTAAAGCTACATAACTTAGTTGGCCAACCCTACCTCAAGGCCTTGATAAAATAAATGATTATAAGCTAATGGAAGCACCATGTAAATGAGATCATGTTATATGATGCATAAATAAATGTTAAACAATNTTCAATCCACATAAATTAATTAAAGATTATTTTCAAGAAAGATAATGGATTCTTGATCTAATTGAAGTTTAACTGCCCTTTCCTAAAAGATTTAGGGATCTAATCATTTTTATTTTCCTAAGTAATTTTGGAGAGCGTTTCCAAAAGCAAAGCAATCTTATACAGAACTTGATATTCCATATAAGAGAGGCCTCACCTTTAGGAGCTCTAGACTACTTGCATGTTGGAACCAACTCGGGGGGATCCAGATTAAAACCAGGAATGGTTCTGTGTCATGGTTGGGAGGAACGTGGTAGTTCTTAAGTTATCTGGTTAACAGATCTAAGGTTAGAGATATCTCTATTTTTATTAATTCTGTGTGCTTAAGTGTGCAGGGTTCCTAGCCATTAATAAACTGAAAAGTTGCAGGTATGAGGTTTTTACCTTCTCCAGTTTTATTAATCATGTTTACATATTTTTACTTATAGTATTTATGTTCTGAATTGAAGATCTGCAAATTTGAATACATGCTTCAACTTGATTTCATTAGTTTAAATTATGAAACTCAGTTTGCAATGTTCTAGATAATTTCTAGGTTTTTTATGTTGCAGGTTATTTTATTTGTTTAAACTTAAACCTCAAACTTTAATTCTTAGGTAGGTTTTTAAGTTGAAATTCTCTTAGCATTATATTTAAACAGTTTTAGAAAGATTGATGTTAACAATTTAAATTAGATTCAAAAGCCTAGTTTCTAGATAACTAATCAACAGATCTCTGCCCAACATTTTATTAAAACTAAACCCTAAATATATTTTCCTAAAGAGCTTGCACAGGTCTATGACCTTATTATAAATTAAAATAGAGCTTAAAAAATAATAATTAAAACTTGTGATAAACAAAACACATTTTAAACTATGTTTCAACGTAAGGATAATTATTAAATAAATAAATTATAAAAAATTCATGCTAGGGATCGAATACCCTTGAAACCAAACTCATATTTATATACCAAACAAAGTACTGGAACATTTCATTTGCTAGCGAAACACAGATTCAAATCTACAAAAAAATCACCAAAATTATCAAAAGGCCAAAGGTGTGAAGCCCGAGAGCCTATCCATGTTTTATAAATCATACTATTAAATACCAATGCTTATAAACAATATTTAAACACCGCCCAACAATCGAATCCTGTCAGGATTGGCTGTCGGCCATTTATTTTCTAAACAGAGTCTATCCCCAAACCCATTGCGTTAGTGGATTTCCAAGATTTAAAACACGATAATCACCACATACAAACACATCAATAGAATGAAGGGATTTCAACCTTTAACACAATTAAAGTATCTACAAAAGCAAGATCGAATCCTGTAATTACAAACTAACATACTCAACACATTACTGCCTGTGTTATTCATGCATGGTTTATCCCTTATAGGCTGCCCATAATTTTTTAAAATGCCACATATAAACTACAGAACAGAGCTACGCTCTTTCCAAACAAATTACATACACATACACGAATTGTTCCATGAAAATTAAACTACATCTACATAAGCTGCGTTGAAAATGCAAAGCCTAGGCCAAGTGCTTACGACTTCCTGTAGAAAGATGACCAAATCAAACTCAAACAGAGCTACATTCTCATCACCAAACACATCCATTAAAACCTCAATTATTCACCATTCACATCCCTTATAAATCCATGGTATCACATGTGCCATTGAAGAGTAATGACACTGTTAAATTTTAAAGAAACACATTACAAGTTACATAGCCACTTTACAAACAACGAAAAAACCCAAGAAGATTCATTTAAAACCAAACTCCATTTTATATCTAAATGGTAAACCAAACACAGAGCGAAGTCTCTATTAACCATTCAAAATATCAAATTTACAAATTACAGAGCCATGCAAAGGATTTACACAGTCGTATTTACATAATTCCCAAAACGATTCAAATAAACCCCAACATCCAACTAAACAATGAATAGCTTAAACCATACATCTCTTAGACCAAGTTTCGAAAAACTTTTGTAAAAAACAACAAGTGCAACATTTGGGTATAGGCCCATTGACTTTCGTGGGGGTTACCAGGGATGGTAGCGCAGGAAACCCAACAGCTATGCCTTCCCAAAACGTAGAGTACCCACACTATCCTCACTAGTAACAACGAAAATGAAGCTTGGATCAGAAGTATGCAAATCAACTGTAAACCAAAGCAAACACTCAAAGGTGCAATCATACGAACAGTGCATACCTACCAACGAGCTCAAGGTATTCTGGTTGTGTTGAATGGATGTGCAGCTCCCACCTGGAGCATGAGACCTCCCTCCAAACCAAAAGGAAGACCACACAAATGACTTCAAAACCCTAACACAACGCATAAGGAAGGAAACCTGCAAAATCCAAGGTGCATTCAATGTGCCGCCACCTCTATGAAATTCAAAACCCATAATTATATAGTGTGGCTTCACACTTCTTGCCACCATATTAAACCCCATCACCATAGTTTGTAAAACCCTCTCATAATGTGATTTACCTAAGTATTTACCATAATTTCGATGGCATAGAATATGCCATTACATAAACCCCTCCACTTTAAAGGCTAAGCATACAATCTTACAACCAAGGTTTTTAAAACCTTCATCACATAGTTCCAAAAACATGCATATAACATAATCCCTTTTCACAATAGTTATAAGGTATAGGCTAGGCTTAGAAACCTTTGTCCTCTTTTAACATTTGATCATAGGAAGAACCTTTTTTAGATATAGATTGTTGTAGATGTTAAGACGTTTTTTCCACGTTCATAAGATTAAGTTCACCGATGAAATCACCTACAGAGGAATTTAAACACATGCATTAGTTCATGATGAACTAAGTAAACCTCGTAGCATAGGAACCTTACCTTTCCGAGTGGACCTTTAAGGGACAACCCCACCACTCCACCCCTTGACATGCATAGGTAAGTCAACCTCTTCATAAGGAACAATAAATAAATTAAATACACGTAAAATGAAAGTAAGAAATAAAACAATGTAAGTATCGACAGTGTCATTAAATAAGATAAGACATGAAATTAATTTATAAGCGCATTGAAGTGTAGAATAGTAAAATATAGACATCATCATCATACATGAAAAACACACAAAGAAATCAACAGACAAAACTCAGGCTTAGTTCTCCGAACACATTTTTGTTTCGCGGTAAGAAAATGTAGATGTCCTTAAGATCTAGCAATTTATTATCCTACAAATTTTTATTTAATTATTTATGGATTTTAGGGACATTACAAGTGGTATCGGAGCCCAGATTAAAACACCAAGAGACCTAATGGGCGCTACCAAACATTCGTTGCAGAAATAAACATTTCAAAATTGTATTTGAAATTTTGTTAACTAACAGGAAATTATTTGTTACTAAATGTTTTAATTGTAGGATTAAATAACTGTCTAGATCATGAATGAAGAAGAGGATAACAATTGGAAAGGAAATATGAATTCCCCCACACGGGAAGGAGAATTGGTGGTTGAATTAAATTTTGACCTACTGAAAACCATACAGATTCTGCAAGCAAACTTACAAAGCTTCAAGGATGATAATATGAATGAGAGAAAAGAGCAGGAAGAAATCAATGAAGCTTCACTTTGGAACACGATGGGAGTAAATCCTCATGGACAACCTACCCATTCAACCAAAACATAAAAGGAATATTTTCATTGTAAAGGGTCCAGCAGCCCAAAGGAAGAGGAAAAATAAGAACACACATGTGAGATTCTAGAAAGAGTTTGTCATAGTGTTTCTAGTGATACTTCACTTTCCCCTTGCAGAAAGAGGAAAAAATATGATGACAACCTACAAGGAGAATTTCGCAAGATAAAATCCCCAACCCATGAAGGAGAGATGAATACCAGGGAGAAGGATGAAAAATGGCTTCTAGGTATGAGCAAATACTTCAGAGTACAAAACTACTCTAGTGAAATGAAAGCCTGTCTAACCATCTATAATTTAAATGGAAAAGCAGCTAGATGGTGGAGGGACGTAAAGCATACCAAAAAGGATGAGGTAAAAGAAATCAGATGGAGTAATTTTCACAGAATATTTCAGGAGAAATACATGTATGAAAGATTCTTTGACAGGAAAGTAAAAGAATTTCATGAGTTAAAGATGGGCTCCATGACCATGGATTCCTTCATTAACATATTTTTGGATTTGTTACACTACGTGCCTTATATAAAGGATGAAAAGGTGAAAATACAACAATTTTTGGGATGTATTCCTCTCAATATTCGAGAGAGAATTGAGTTTGACATGCCCAAAACTATGGACACTACCCTACACAAAGCTAGTCTTTGCTATGAGCATGGACAATTAAGGCAATAAAACATCAACAAAAGTCGAGATAGGTCTAGAACCTTCTCAGACAACCGCAAACCTGGTTTCAAACCATCACCTTACCGAAAACAGAACAACAATTTTTGAGCAAACAAAAACTTCAATGAGATAGGTGCAAAGCCAAATGTGCCTGCACCAAATGCCAACATACCAGCAGCAAATGGAGGAGCCAAGGCTGCTCCGCTGTAAGTTAACTGTTGGAAATGCCAAGGACCCCACTATGCCCAAGATTGTCCAAACAAGACGGGTGGAGTCTTAAACAATCTACAGGAAGACCCAACGGTAGAGGATATGGCTAGCACACCAAGGATCTATGCAGCACTTGATGGCTGACACGCAGACAATCAAGACATTATGGTCGAAATAGAAGGTAAGTTTCAAACACTTCTATTTCAATTTTGATTGATCTTGGTGATTGCCGAAGCTATGTATCAACTAAAATTGTTGAAACATGTAAACTAGATAGAGTTAAACATGAGAAACCATGGATGGTACAATTAGCCATTGGTATGAAAAGGAAGGTTTCAGAAATAGTGAGAGACTGTGAGGTAAGCTTGAACGATTCTCTAGCTAATATATATTTGAATATTTTACCCTTAGTATCGTACGATGTACTTATCGACATGGACTGGTTGGAACAACACCATGTCTTGATCGATTGTCTAAACAAGTTAATCTTGTGCATGGATAGCCAAGGGAATTAGACAAAGATTCAAGGCATACATAAGAAGGTTTTTGTTAGACAGATATCCGCTGTATAAGAAAATAAGTGCATTAAGAAAGGATGCAAAGTTTTTGAAGTAATCATTCAGGATGTAGAAGCTGATTGAGAGTAGAACATCGAGGAATTTTTGGTTCTCATAGACTTTAAGGATTTTTTCATGAGGAAATAATGATATTACCACCAAAATAGGGCTTAGAATTTCTGATAGAAGTGACAACAGGGTCAGTATCGGCTTCCAAATCCCCATACCACTTGAACGCACTAGAATTGGTGGAGCTCAAGTTGCAGTTACAATAGTTGATTGAGAAAGGTTATATCCGACCAAGTGTGTCCCCTTAGGGAGAACCTATACTTTTCGTAAAGAAGAAGGACGATACGATGCAAATGTGCATTGATTACTGCCAACTTAACAAGATGACCATCAAGAACCGTTACCCACTCCCTAGGATGGATGACTTGTTTGATCAAGTTGGAGGAGCGAAGATATTTTCAAAGATCAACCCGTGGTATGGATACCATCAAGTATGGATCCGTGATGAAGATATACATAAAAGGAAATTTCGAACACGATACAACCACTACGAGTTTGTAGTGATGCATTTTGGGCTGATCAATGCACCATCAAATTTTATGTGCATGATGAGCAATATCTTCAATAAATACCTAGATAAGTTTGTATTGGTCTTTATAGACGAAATCCTAGTTTATTCAAAGAGTAAAGAGGAACATGAGGAGCATCTCCACATATTACTACGGGTGTTATGGGAACACCAGCTTTACGCTAAGTTTAGTAAATGTTATTTTTACAAACCACAGATACAGTACATAAGTCACATCATTTCGTAGAAGTGGATAGCTATTGACCCAGAAAAGATTAAAGCCATAGAGGTTTGGCCTACACATACCTGTGTCACAAAATTTAGGTCATTTTTGGGATTAGAGGGTTACTATCGAAAGTTCACAGAGAAATTTTTGAGATTTGATTGTCCAATGATCACCTTACAAAATAAGGCAAACAAGTTTTTATGGACTACCAAGTGCGAGGAAAGTTTTCAAAAGATTAAACAACTTTTGGCTACTGCACCGATACTACGAATTGTGGATCCTGATGGGGATTTCGTGGTTTGTACGGATGCGAGAAAGGAAGGAATCAGAGGAACACAAACAAAATTATCCCACCCATGATCTTGAGCTAGAAACCATTATCCATGCCTTGAAGATGTGGAGGCACTACCTCATGGGGAAGAAGTTTATTCTAAAGAAAAACAACATGAGTTTGGAGTACTTGTTCTACCAATCAAATCTAAATGCGAGGCAGGCTAAATGTTTGGATTTCCTTAGCGAGCACCATTTTGAATTAAAGCATATAGAGGGAAAGGAGAATAAAATTTTCGATGCTTTAAGTTGATGTTCTCTATGCTATATGAGGTAACCTTAAGCCAAACCGATTCGGATTTGCACGATAGGATCAGAACAAAAAATAGAGTTGAGCACTTCTATGTTGAAATCCTCAAGAAGATTCAATAGGACAAGTTGTTTCAACAACAAAAAGTGTATAAGGTAGACGAGACCGGAATGTTTTGGTTCAAAGAGAGATTGTATGTTCCAGAACGAGGGTACATCAAGTCTAGAATTCTCATAGAGTTCCACCGAAAACCATACTTGGGGTATTCGTTATATCAAAAGATGATATTAGCAGTAAAGAAACACTCTTTCTGGCCCAAGTTGAAGGCCGGCATAGCGTTATTCATCGCAAAATGTCAAGAATGTCAGCTAGTCAAGGCTGAACACCAGCATCCTTCGGGATTACTACAACCTTTAACAATTCTAGAATGGAAGTGGGAGGTCATTAGTATGGATTTTATTACGGGTCTACCAAATATCAAGAAGAAAAATGATTTTGTCTTTGTAGTTGGTTACAAGTTATCTAAAGCGGCACACTTTATCCCAGTTAAGTCAACCTACAAGGCAATTCACATTGTCGACATTTTCTTAAAGGAGATATTTAGATTGCATGGGATACGCAAGGCAATCATCTCGGATCGAGACACGGAATCTACCAGTAATTTTTGGAGATTTTTATTCTTTGGTTTAGAGACGCATTTAAATTTTAGTACTGCTTACCACCCGCAGATGGATGGGAAGACATAATGGGTAAACCAGATTTTGGAAGACATGCTTAGCATGTATGTTATGAACAATCCCACCAAGTGGGAGGATTATTTCCACCTCGCAGAATTTGCATATAACAACGTATACCATACCTCCACTAATATGAGTCCCTTCGAGGTACTCTATGGTCGAAAGTGTAGAACACTGATTACTTGGGATATCCCGGTGGATCGGCTCATGTTAGGGCTAGACTTACTAAAGGACTTGGAATAGTTAGTCACCAAAGTACAACAGAACCTTAAAGAAGCGCAAGATCGCCAGAAGCGTTACGTGGATAAGAAAAGGAAAGGTAAAGATTATCTTATCGACGAACATGTTTACTTAAAGGCAAAAGCGAAGAGAAGCTCATTGAGCTTGGGAAGATGTGGAAAGTTGGCAGTAAGATTTTGCGGACCCTTTGAGATACTAGCCAAGAGAGGGCCAGTGGCATATAAATTATCTTTACCTACTCACATAAAGGTTCATAATGTTTTCCATGCATATTTATTGAAGAAATATGTATATGATACTAAACATGTTATTGATTGTTCCTTGTTATAGGTGGAAACTGAAGGGGTGTTTGTACCCGAACCCCTTTATATTCTGGACAAAAGAGAAGTACAACTCGGAAAGAGAACCATAGTCCAGCTGAAAGTGCAATGGCAACACTTTGAAGTCGATGAGGCCACTTGGGAGAATGAAGCCACCATGATAAAGGCTTACCCTGCCTTATTTCATGACTTCATTCCTAGTACCTAGAACATCGAGACGATGTTGTTCTAAGCAGGGAGGGATGTAATATCCTGATTTTTGTCCTTAACTATAATGGGCATGAGTCACATTGCACATGAGTTACTTTGATGTTTATGTTTGTATATTTGGCGTATTGCCCCACTGCGCATGAGTATGATGATTTGTTATATATTTTGGTCACAAGCCAATGCATATGTTTATTTAGCATGTATGCGATTGTATATGTTGGGCATGGACCCTAATGGACAAGATTATTGTTGTAGTACGATTCATTGGATATATTATGTGATTTACCTTAAATGCATATACTGAGATGATTATTGTGATAAAATGTGCAGAAGACTAAATGCATGATTGAGTTCTATAATGTGTTGGTCGTGGACCCTGAAGCACATTAGTGATGAGATTTTGTGTTGAGCGCAAGCTCTGGAGCACACGAGTGAATAGATGTTGTGTTGAGTTCCCACTTTGGAGCACATGAGTTATGAGATTTTGTGTTGAACATAAGCTCTGGAGCACATGAATGATAAGAATTGGAAGTATTGGGTATAAGCCTCGGAGCATTCCAAATTGATGTTGAGCATAAGATTTGGAGCATCGGATCCTTGGCCATTGTATCCCTAGGTGTATTATACAAGTACATCCTAGCATTAGTGTTGAGTGAGAGGATCTGGAATTGCACTAAGTGCAACTTGCAATTTTTAGCATTGAGATTGGGCTCTGAAAAGCACTAGGAGTTACTGAAATTAATTGTGTTGAGTGAGAACGACTCTGAAAAGAACTAACCTTATCTTACTTATTTTTAAGTTGATTAAATGAAATTTTGAATTTCTAGTTCTCATCAAGTACTGAAGGAATACCACGATACATGAGGTAATGCAACATGTAAGGAGGTTTAGAGTTTCCTAACTTAGTTGACCAACCCTAGCTCAAGGCCTTGATAAAAGAAATTATTATAAGCTAATGAAAGAACAATGCAAATGAGATCATGTTATATGATGCATAAATAAATGTTAAACAATAATATATATATATATATATATATATATATATTATGAATAAAATAAAATAATAATTATATATGGAGAGAAATAAGNTCTATGTATTATGATTATTTACTAAAATGATTAAACAAATATTCAATCCTAAAAATCAAATTAGGGACTAGTAAAAAGTTTCTAAGTTAAAATAATTATTAAATCAACATAAATCAATTAAATATTACTTTCAAGAAGATAATGGATTCTTGATCTAATTGAAGTTTAACTGCCCTTTCCTAAAAGACTTTCTATAAAGACCCAAGCCAAGCGCAGGCTTGGGGATCTCATCATTCTTATTTGCCTAAGTAATTTTGGAGAGCATTTCCAAAAGAAAATAAATCTTATACATAACCTGATATTTTAGATAAGAGAAGCCTCACCTTTAGGAGCTATAGACTACTTGCATGTTGGAACTAGCTCAGGGGGATCTGGATTAAAATCAAGAATGGTTTCGGGTCATGGTTGGGAGCAACATGGTAGTTCCCAAGTTATCCGGTTAATATATATAAGGTAGATATTTAATTTTTTATTAATTCTGCGTGCTTAAGTGTGCAGGTTTCCTAGCCATTAATAAGATGAAAAATTGCAAATATGAGGTCTTTACCTTCTCCAGTTTTATTAATCATGTTTAAATTTTTTTACTTATAGTATTTATGCTCTGGATTGAAGATCTGAAAATTTGAATACATGCTTCAACTTGATTTCAATAGTTCAAATTATGAAACTCAGTCTGTAATGTTTTAGATAATTTCTAGGGTTAATTTTTATGTTGCAGGTTATTTTATTTGTTTAAAATTAAACCTTAGCCTTTAATTATTAGGTAGATTTTTAAGTTGACATTCTCTTGGCATTATATTTAAACAGTTTTAGAAATATTGATGTCAATAGTTTAAATTATATTCCGAACCCTAGTTTCTAGATAAACTAATCACCAGATCTCTGCCTAACATTTTATTAAAACTAAACCCTAAATATATTTTCCTAAAGAACTTGCACAGGTCTATGACCTTATTATAAATTAAAACAGAGCTTAAACAAAACTAATTAAAACCTGTGATAAACAAAACACATTTTAAACTCTGTTTCAACGTTAGGATCATTATTAAATAAATAAATTATAAAACATTTAGGCCAGGGATTGAATCCTCTTGAAACTAAACTTAGATTTATAAACCCAACAAATTACTGACACATTTCATTTTCCAGCAAAACGCAGACTCAAATATACCACAAATCTACAAAACAAATTACCAAAATGATCAAAATACCAAAGGCGTGAAGGCTGAGAGCCTATCCACGTTTTCCAAATCATACTATTAAATACCAATACTTATAAACATTATTTAAACACTACCCAACAATCTAATCCTGTAAGGATTGGCTGTCGGCCATTTATTTTCTAAACAGATTCTATCCCCAAAATGCACCGCGTTAGTGGATTTACAATATTTAAAACACGATAATCACCACATATAAACACCTTAACGAAACAAGGTATTTCAACCTTTAACAAAGGCAAAGTATCTACGAACCCAAGTTTGAATCTTGTAATTACAAACTAACATACTCAATACGTTACTAGTTGTGTTATTCACACAGTTTTCATCCCTTATAGGCTGGCGATCATTTATTAAAATGCAGCATATAAACTACAGAACAGATCTACGCTCTTTCCCATCAAATTACATACATAGACACGAATTGTTCCATAAAATTTAAACTACATCTACACAAGCTGCGTTGCAAATGCAAAGCCTGGGCCAAGTGCTTGCGACTTCTTGTAGAAGAATGACCAAATCGAACTCAAACATAGCTACATTCTCATCAACCAAACACATCCATAAAAACCTAATTTCTTCACCATTCACATCCCTTATAAAGCCATGGCATCGCATGTGCCATTGCAGAGCAATGGCACTATTAACTTTTAAAGAAACACATTACAAGTTACAAAGACACTTTACAAACAACGAAAAACTCAACAAGATTCATTCAAAACCAAACTCCATTTTATAGCTAAATGGTAAACCAAACACATGGAGCCAAGTCTCTATTAACCATTCAAAATATCAAATTTACAAATTACAGAGCCATGAAAAGGCTAAACATAGTCGCATTTACATAATGCCAAAAACAATTCGAATAAACCCCAACATCCAACCAAACAATGAATAACTTAAACCAAACATCCCCCAGACCAAGTTTTGAAACCCTTCTGTAAAACATAGCAAGTGAAATGTTTGGGTATAGGCCCATTGACTTTCGCAGGGATTACCAGGGATGGTCGCGCAGAAAACCCAACAACTCTGCCTTCCCAAAACACAGATTACCCATGCTATCCTCACCCGCAACAATGAAAACAGATATTGGATAAGAAGTATGCAAATCAATTGTAAACCAATCCAAAAACTCAAATGTGCAATTGTGTGAACAGTGCATACCTGCCAAGGAGCTCAAGGTATTTTGGTTGCGCTGAATGGATGCGCAAATCCCACCTGGAGCGTGAGACCTCCCTCCAAACCAAAATGCAAGCCACAAAAATGACTTCAAAGCCTTAACACAATGCATAAGGAAGGAAGCCTGCGAAAACCAAGGTGCACTCAATAAGCCAACCTGACCGCCACCTTGATGAAATTCGAAACCCATAAGTCTATAGTGTGTCTCCACACTTCTTGCCACCATATTAAACCCCATCACCATTGTTAGAACCCCAAATTTTCCGAAAAATTTAAAATTTTTAAATGCATATAATTTTCATAAATGCAGTAAACTAATTATTTAATTAGCTATATGTTACTGAATTCATTATCTGAATTATCTATTTGGTTATGTTTATTGATAGAACAGTTCCTTTTCAAATTACTGACTTGCTTTCTCTTTGCGACCACAAGGTGGGACTGTCATGAACTTCTAGGCTTACTTAGCTTTCGAGCTAATGCAGAAAGTTTTCTTGTTCTTACAGACTACAGGTAAGAAGTTCGAGTGTTGATTGTCGAAATTCTAAAGTATTTAATTACAAGTTCGTCGCAAAATAAAAGCTCAGTAAAGAAAATAAATGCTAGCCAATTTCCAAAGTTTATCAAGGTAAAATCATTAAACTGTCTTCCTTTTTAGGACTCTTAAGGGATGCGATTCAGTTCTAACATTAATGGCTGTAACGGTCTTCTTTCTAGTAGATGCAAATTTGTAGTTCTTTAAAGCTTTACTGAACTATTTGATGTCTATCATGGTTATCAACTGCAAAAATGCCTTAATTCTTTCTTTACAAGCAGCTTTAAAAATAGCAAAGTTATTAAGTCAAAGATCTAGTTTAAATTGTGCACAAATACATTTACATCCTGATGGATTGGATTACTATAAGTGATAAGAGCGTAAAGTAAATTGATAAAGGGTTTACGTACTACTGTTCCCTTTTTCTAGCTTTGAAGTTTAACGGGTTTCCAATCTTTATTTCAAGCTGCTCTTTGAAAAGGATATACTAGTGTTGATGCATAGAGTTTTATTTACACAACATTTGTTTCAAAGCATAACTAAAGCTTATCTTTAGTAAGATATAAATTTTATTGTAAACAGGTTTTATACCAATCCTTTCATAGATGTAAAAAGGGCATATCCTTCATGGATTATAACCACTGCTAGAATGCCAAACATAAAAGTTTTAAGGCCTAGTTTCTAAGTTGATGAATCTTTTGTTAAAAGAAAAAGAGGCTTAATTCTTGTTATAATTATTATAATCTATGGTAAGACTATTATGAAAACACAAACAAAAGGGTTATAAGGTATAGAGCGCGCCATAATAAACTATTGTTTACCCTTGATTTAGGCTTTACCAACTCTTAATACGTGCCTCCTTTACAAGTTTTAAGTTCTAGGTCATGCATTGGTAGAGATTCAAGCTATGATACATTCTAATCATTGTTCTAAGGTTCTCGTAGTTGAACTTTACAATATGCAGTTGGTTGAAATTTGGTGCAATGAACCTTGTAGAACTTTCCAACGTATGATTTGGATTACAAATCATTGGGATTTTTGCTCGCTATAAACTATAGTGTTTCTACCCATTGCATGCCAATTATTAACTTGATAACGTGGCATCATCATATCCATGCATTCGATTGTTAAAAGGGTAGCAGTAAACCCTAGCTCGTCATTACCTCCATCGCCTTCGGGCCTCCTACCACTCTGCTACGATCTTATCGCCTGCACCGTCACTTACCCTGACTGCCGGTAGTCTCCTTTCTTGCTGGTTCTACCTGTGAGCTCATCCCGAAAGCTTGGCAGAGAAGTGTTGTCACGAAATTGTTTGTTGTTTGGGTCTCGGTTCTGATACTTTCTCCAGGGTTTTTATCTTCGAAGCTAGCTCCATTCCGAACCTTTGACTGTGAAGAGGATTTTCTTCCTCCTTGGCCTGGTACTGAGAGTAGTGGCCTTGCGTTTCAGAGTTGCTGGGCGTAGGGTTTCTCTGCAGAGTAGTGTCCTGACTGTAAAGGAGTAACGACCCATGCACGATTATTTGTTAGGCCTGTCATTTCTGTTCTTCATTGCTGTAAGTTGTTTGATGGGTGAATAATTCCTACCTTTTTGCAGCAAATGAAAAGTGTACTTCTCCTTGCATTGATAGTCATTCTGCTGCTCATGGGTGGTCGTATTTCAGTTAATTTTTGAGGTAAGCTACATAGTTTAACTCCTTCGTCATCTTTCCAGAACTGTTTTACTTTTAACAGTGGTTTATATTATTACAATTTTTTTAATATTAATGCTCTTCTTTCTTAACAGGGTCGACCTGTCCTCCTCGGCGATAAGGTGCGAGACCGTGGCGACTGGCTGTTTACGGTAAGCCTGGTTTAACCATGGCATTTTCCTCCTTGTTGGTCCCTTGGGGACATTTATGGGTTGATGCGTCGTGGCCTGTAACCCTTGCGGTCTTTGGTTCAATTAAATGGACCCATTCGCTGTTGTTTAAGAGATTAAACCCTTCGTTTTAGTATGGGATCTTCGGCTGAGGCCGAGACTGTGATTTTTGGTTTTATTTGATTACTGTGTAATATATATATATATATATATATATATATATATATATATATATATATATGTAAATGCTGTACAGGCTATAAAAGCCTTACTTTGTAGATCTTGTTTAAAGCCGAGAGGCATAAAGGATTTAGACTTTTTCCTTTTATTAACTCCATTATATATTTTGATTTTGGTAGGGTTTTACCTTGAACTCAAAGATGTAAAACTGTCTATACAGTCTTCTTGAAAATATCTTTTGCTTACAGTACAGTACTGAAATTAATTTGTTTTATTTATGTTATAAATATATTATTTAAGCTTAGCATAATGAGCATGTCTAAGTTCCATTACTTAAATTTCTTGTAATCTAATATATGTGAGTTACACTCTGTAAGTTATTTAAATTATTTACTACTAGGGTTTCTGTACATTGTTTTTATATTGATTTACTTTATTATTACAAGAATTGTGAATGTTGTTATGTAGTTTATACCCTTCGGAATATAGGGTCTTAATATTTTTAATGAAGTTCTTGTAACTGTCAGTTAATCTTTGAGTACAGAATTTATATTTTATTTCAGGTTTACAAAATGAGATAAGAATCATTACTTTAACTACATAATAATAATGTTCCTCTAATTTGTATATTACCTGTATCCTTAGTCTCTATAAAGTATATAATAGAAAGCATATAGTTATTTATTAGAATAAGGATGTTATATTACCTGTGGGTACTATTGCTTCCATAGTTATTTATACTTAGTTTATTTTATGAGTGCATAAAGAGATAGTATTCTGTTGTTTATTTCTTATGTTATCTGTGCTAAATACTTTATAAAAGTTCTCTTAGTATTTAGTTTGTCTTATTATGTTATGTTGTTAGTATATATAATATAATTCAATTAACAAACTATCTAGGATCTATCTCGTAAATATATATTGCAATATTCGTTTAATCTTTATGAAATATAGATTAACGGCTCTAGATATTGTTCTAGCTCAGTTGAATAAAAGAAAATAATGAAATGGTTACATTACTAATCATACATAAATCTAAACCAGCTTGGTTTGACAGTAGAATTTAATCAATATTTAACTATTCCTACTTTCAGTTCTTTTGTTAGACATAAAGTAGTTAAATTATCCTACACTGGAAGAAATAAACTGTAAAGTTAATAGCATGTTTACCTAGTCTAGTCCTACTCCAGTGTAACTATTATATTCTTCTCTTCGGTTTAAAAATAATAAGACTACTGAAACTAAATACTGTACAAGGAATAGTTTTATCTACTAACACATACTACTATCAGTAAAATGATATTTCTTCTGATAATAGATAAAGAAAACAATCTATTATTCTACATATTCATCATACCATCTTTATTTATAATTTCACCACCTGCGCTGGAGTACGGTCTGAATCACTTCAGATGAGGAAAAACACAGGTAGGGTTTTATTTCTCATCAAAATGATTCTATTACTAAACAAACTAAACAACTTCATTACTAAACCATCTAAATATTTACATCATAAGCTACAATGCATCATTCCATCATACACAAATAATAACACAGAAATTAAATAATAATAACAGAACCCGTTCTGAGAGCTTGGATGACAACAGCAATGGGAGGCTGTTCCTCCCTACCAACTCCTGGAGAGCGCTCAAACAACGACTCCTCAGGACCCCCGAGCTTGCTCTGGTCTCCCTGGCTAGAACTAGGTGTAGCAATAATCAAGTACCAGTCTTCAAACTCAATACAAGTCCTGAACTTATTAGTAAATTCTCTCAGCTAGCAAGCTGTATCAGACCAAGTTACTGTAGATTATCTCTCAAAACACCTTCCTTACTGTTTTCCCTTTTCCCCAATGAATTCCTTGAAGTGCATTCCTCCTGAATGATTCTTCTCCTGGAAAATATCTGAGCAACCTCAGCTCTATTCATTAGGTACTTTTAAAATATTGCCTAGGTCTTTTTGGGTTAGTTGTCATTTATTGAGCCACCTGCTCTGATCCCAATTTCTTGGGGGATCATGACCCCAAATGTAGGGAAGTTGCCACCTGCAACATAGGAAGTGTTTGAGGATGCTGCCACTTGTCTTTTTCCCTCCACCTAGTGCCTTATGTTTGAAGATGCTGCCACTTGTCTTTTTCCCTCCACCTAGGCCTTCTAGGTTTCTTGGTGCAGGGCACGACCCGGCGCCGCCATGAGTGCGCCTGGGGGTGGGGAGCCACCTCCCACCCCTTCGATCTCTGCAGATGAGGAATTCAGGAAGATTGTTGGGCAGGATGGGAAGAAAACAACCATTCCTTCTATCCCAAAATTTGTGAAGAAGATGGATGCAATTCCTAAAATTGCTTTGCCTGAAGAGCAGCCCATTAAAATTACTTTAGCTCTGGCTGAAAGAGGTTTGATAGGATATTTTATGGGGCTTTGGCCCTCTGCAAAAACCACTAACGACTGGATCCAGCGTAACTGGAGACCCCAGTTGAAGAACCCCCCACCAAACTCAGTATCATCAGAGAACCCCCCGCCAAACTCTAAACCCATAGGAAAGTAAAAGGATGGATCAACTTCAGGGAAAACCAATGAAACCCTGGAGGGATTAGAGAAATATGGGAAGGATGCGAATGAAACTGGGGAAATTGGGAACCTAGCAGACCTGACTCCCCTAGTGGATGACCAAAGGGAAAAAGAAGCAGAGGAAGATCACATTAGTCTGGGATCAGATTCAGGTGGGGACTCTAAGGATGGAGGAACCGAATATGGTAGTTCCAAGTCACCCCTGTCAAGGTCACCTTTGGTCGGAAGACTAAGAAGAAATAGAGAGAGGAAAAAACCTACCTTGATATACTCCAAGGTTCCCAGAAGACCCTCAAAGGAATGATAAATACCAGATCCACCAAGAAGCAAGGCCAGGCTCCAAAGGGAGCCACAACCTCCTAAGCTAGTAAGTAATGCAATACATCTCCTGGAACTGCAAAGGTCTATCTAGCAATTTGAAAGAAGAAGCTCTAAAATAAATTGTAAGATTGTATTTGCCCGAAATCCTTCTCATCTAGGAGACAAAAATGGAGGACTCCGTTCTCCTCCAAGCAAGCAAATCATTTTGGAAAAAAGGTCAAGGAAAAGCAGTCAGTGCTAGAGGATCCTCAAGAGGGATAGCTACCTTTTGGGACAACTCCAAATATGACCTGGAAGCTAAAGAAAGTAGCACACATTGGTTGTTCACCAAACTTCTCCATAAATACTCTGGTCATCATGCAAGTCTGTTCAATGTTTATGTGCCTGTATCACCAGCTGGAAAAAGAATATGTTAGGACTCCCTAAAGTCCTATCTTAGCATGCACAACCCTGTTAATATCATAATTGCAGGGGATCTTAATGTTACCCTAGCAGCAGAAGAAAAAAAGGGAGGCTTACCGGTCAGAGATCAAGCTAGAGAATGGGTTGAAGACATCATTTTAGATTGGGAGCTGGAGGATATCAAGCCCTCCTGTGGAAAATTCACCTAGACAAACAAAAGAAGGGGCCCATGCCACATTGCTGCTTGCCTTGATAGATTCCTTGTCCAGTCCTCTTTCCTAACTTTTGAGCTTATGGCCTCCTCTAAAATCTTTCCCATTTATACCTTTGATCATAAACCCATTCTTCTCGAGCTGTCCTTGGGTAAAAATCTTGGTCCCATACCCTTCATATTCAACCCCCTATAGATTCAGCAATAAGGGTTCATGGATGTGGTCTCCACGGCCTGGAACCAATAGATCCAGGGCTCCCCTTTCTTTTTCAGGGAAGAAAAGTTGAGGATCCTAAAAAAAGAGCTGAAAAAATGGGCTAAATCGCTGATATCACCCACTTCCAAAAGAAAAGAAGCGCAGACTGCACTAGAGAGTCACCAATTGATCATGGAGGACACTGAAGTTTCTCAAGAACTATTACAAAAATAAGAAAATATTCAAAAATATTTCCATAGAGCAAGCAAGGTGGAAGAAGAGTACTGGAGGCAGAAATCCAGAAGTATGTGGCTGCAAGCAGGAGATAAGAATACCAGCTATTTCCACAAGCAGGCTGAGGCTCGTAAGCATTTCAAAACTATAAATGAAATTCATTTTCAAGGAAATTTGGTCAAATACTTCGAAGGCATTAAGAAAGAAGCCCATTCATACTTCAAAGATCTCTTCTCAGCCCCGGAAGAGGACCCAATTGATGCAAACTGCTACTCGCATGATCTTGTCCTAAAGCTAGTCCAATAAACTGATAATCTCCTTCTGGCTGCCCCGATCAGAATGGAAGAGCTTAAAAAGATTTGGATGGTATGGATGCTGACAAAGCCTTGGGCCTCGATGGGTTCATAGTAAAGTTCTTCTCAACTTGTTGGTCCATCATCAAAGTTGACCTCCTTAGAATGGTCAGGAAATCTCAGAGTAGCAGCAAGTTAGGGGGCAGTACCAACTTGACATTCCTGGCCCTGATCCCAAAAGAAAAAGGAGCCAATAAATTCAGTAGATTTAGGCCCATCTCTTTATGCAACACAGGCTATAAACTAATTACTAAAATCATTGCCAATCGGCTTAAGAATATTTTGCCAGCAATCATCCCTGAAAACCAAGGTGGTTTCATAAAAGGGCGGAAGATTCTGGACAATATAGTGCTTGTTCAAGAAGCAATCCACTCGAGTTGTCAACGGAAAGAAAAAGGCATGGTAATCAAGCTCGACTTGGTGAATGCATTCGATAGGGTGAGACATGATTTTCTATTTACAGTAATGGGAAAATTTGGGTTTTCTAAGGTTTTCATAAACTAGGTTAAAGCCTGTATTGCCTCCCCCTAGATCACCCCTCTGGTCAATGGACGCTCTATGAATTTCTTCCAAGCCTTGAGAGGGCTAAGGAAAGGTTTCCCTTTGTCCCCGCTCCTCTACTCCATTCAAGCCTCAATGCTAAGCTTCCAATTGGATCACTACCAGTAGATCCACTCTCTTGCTGGCCTCTGGATGGCCCAAAATGTAAAAGACATAAACCATGCCCAATTCATCGATGACACACTGATCCTTGGGGGAGAAAGCATTATCTCAGCCAGTTTATTCAAAAGAGAGCTTGACACTTGCAAGGAGGTCTCAGGAAGCAAGATAAACTTTCAGAAAAGCAAGATTTACGGTTGGAACTGCTCCATAAGGGATATGTTAGGAATCGCAAGGATCTTAGGGATGGAGGGGACTCTCTCCAAGGATTCCTTCAAATATCTTGGGATTCCCATCCTCAAATATGTCCCCAAAGTGGCTCACTGGATGCCGCTGCTGGACAAGCTAAAAATCAAAATTCAAGCCTGGGCGGCAGCCTGGCTTAATTTAGTAGGTAAGGTGACTCTCTTAAAATCTGTCCTTTCAAGTATTCCCGTTTACTAGAACACCATTCTTCTTTCCCCTAAATCCTTCATTAGCAAAGTGGACGCCCCATTGAGAAGATTTTTGTGGGAAGGTGGGAAAAATAACGAAAGAAGGCTTCACTTAGTTAGCTGGGACAAAATAAAGAAGCCAATTCTGGAAGGAGGTCTCCAAATCCGAAACATCGCAGATCAAAACTTAGCTTTAGGATCCAAACTCCTCTGGAACTTAGTTTCTAGGTACATCAGCTGGAGCAAGAAAGCTCTTTGGAAAAAATATTTCCAAGGTAGCCGTTCAAGATGCTTGGATAAGCCTCCAAGAACTTTAACTGGATCCCCAATCTTGAAGCTTTTCCACACAGCCCTAGAGCACTTCAAATCTCACCTCTACTGGATACCTAGCAATGGGAAAAATATAAGATACTGGGATGATTCTATCCTTGGGGACTAGCCCCTCGGACAGAAGGCTGAGCTGGCTAATATAAAAAATTGGATGTAGCACAAAAATCTTCTTACCCTATGGGACATCTCCACCTGGTCCGATGATGCAGAGAAAAGTTGGGATAACTGGAACCTAGGAGAGATACCAGAAAATCTGGAAGGAGAAGCCAACACCTTAAGAAAGCTCCTTTAAGGAAAAACCCCATTAAAAGCAGTTTCAAAGGACAAAAGAGGGTGGGGTTTGAACTTTGGATTGTACTCGTCAGCTGAAGGATACATATCCATCCAGACAATCCCCAACGTCCCCCAAGATCTAGCTCAGTGAAAGTTTGTTTTGTCCTATGCTTCTATCCCCAAGATAGACTATTTCTATTGGAATGTTGCTCACATAAACATCCTCACCAGTGACAACTTAAGGAAAAGAGGAATGGAAGAGCCCTCAAGGTGTCCTCTGTGTGTTTCTGATGAGGAGAATGCAGATCATCTGCTCCTTCTTTGTCCTTTTGCCAGGGAAATCTGGAAGGATTCGCTGAAAATAAGCTCGGATAGACTCACCATGCCGGTTAATACCCAAGAGTTGCTGAAAACGTGGGCCAACATATCGCTGTTTAGCACTGCCAAAAAGGATCTCCTCAAAGCCAGTTGGATGTGGCTCCCCAAGTTCATCTGCTGGAAACTGTGGATTGAGAGAAACAACAGGATCTTCAGGGAGAAGAGCAATATTCCGACTAGAATAACATCCAAAATCAGAGCTCTACTAGGAGAGGCTCTAGAAGCCAAAGCTTCCCTCACAAATTCTTTAGCTTTGACCAGCGAGGAAGATAAGTGGACAAAAGAGTTAGTCGTGAATCATTAGGCAAGAATCAATACCCCTTCTCCCTCCA
This sequence comes from Pseudotsuga menziesii, assembly GCA_001517045.1. NCBI lineage: Eukaryota > Viridiplantae > Streptophyta > Pinopsida > Pinales > Pinaceae > Pseudotsuga > Pseudotsuga menziesii. The sequence goes on from LPNX010944954.1 coordinate 201,433, forward strand.
ATGCTGAATGGGACATTCAGTTGACAAAGCAGGACTTCATTAAATGGAGATCGTCCCTAGAGGAGCACTGCCTCTGCTTTGATGGGGCATGGAAAGGTAATCTTGGGGCATCCAGTGGCGGTGGGATAATCCTGGATCCTGGAGGCAATGCAATTTTGAGCTTTGCCTGGGGGCTGGGCTACGATTCCAACAATATAGCGGAGGCTCTTACACTTTGGCAAGGGCTCAAGCTTGCCCATAGCATGAAAATTACCTCTCTGTCAGTCTTTGGTGACTCTTGGATTATTATCCAAGCTACAAAATCGAAAAGAAGTCCTGCTCAGGTGCAACTATCCACCATTCTCAAGAAAGCCAAGCTTATGCATTCAAAGTTTCATAAAATAAGATTCTTTCATATCCTACAAAACTTAAACTCTAAGGCTGATCTAGAAGCCAATAAAGGCACGCTTCTGAGAAGGATCACGCTATCAATAGATGGGTCAGAAAATCTATGCAATATCCCCTAATTCTAGAGGCGAGTCTCCTCACTGGGTCTTCAAGATTCCACCTGCAACAAAAGAATCAATTCGCTAGGCCTCTCAAGGCACTATCCTTTATGATCTGGAATTGCTCGAGGATTCCATGATCTGTGAGTCCCAATGGTCAGAACCCCATGACAAGTCAAGAGCCCAAGGTAATTTTTCAAGCCTCACGCCGAAGTAGCTAAGCTCTCTTGAATCCGGAAGTTCTGGGAAATTGCTGGATCCTCCAAGAGAATAGAACAGTTAACCATCTCATTCGATGGCATCCCTTGTTTCATTTTCCTCCCCAGGATCTTCAGTAGAGGAACACATGGAAGCCTGGAAGCACGAATCCTTCATTCCATTATTCATTTGCCATGGTGAGAATAGCTGGGTTGGACTGAATCCTGAGCAATGCAATCTATGGAAGAGCTCTCTGAAGATAAGGAATCCGACGAAGATGTAGTGGAAAACATCAAAGGAACGTTGGGACTTGACCAAACAATATATAATTGCAAGTCTTGGAGCAGCTGGAAAAGAAGGACGGGGGAAAAGAGGCGTTAACCATGGTAGATGTCAACAGGGCAGATGTTTCAGATGTAACTCGTCTCGGTGAACAGGACACTTTAGCTTCCAATTGTCAAAACGATAGTTTTATCCATGTAAAAGTACTCAGCAGCTGCTTTGTCGACCGATAAATCTACCTCTTACTCGTTATTGTCTAAAAAAAACAAAGGCAAGCATGATCATCAGAAGGCTTGGAAGGAAAAGAAGAATGAGAAATTTGAACAGAGGAAGAAAGGATTCCAACCTTCCAACTTCAAGAACCCATAACAAAGGAAACCATCATAGACTGTGGATCAACCCGCCAGAGTGATGGGGGAAAAGCTAAGGGATCCCAAAGAGATTAGAGAACCTCTCCAATGTTGGAGGTGTGGAGGACCCCAGACGTGCAAGAAATGTCCTCACGAGGAAGGATATGTAAGGCCAGCCTACAATGTCCAGAAAGTTGAAACTATTGGTTGGGTGGCAAGGGCTGTCCCTAGGATTTATGCTGCGTTAGAGGACCATTAAGCATATCACCAATCTATTGTGGTTGAGGTTCAAGGTAATGTTGCTGAGCAATCTGTATCTGTTTTAACTGACCCTGATTCTACTCACAATTATATTACTCCTAGGATGGCTGAAGTTTGTGATTTTAAGAAGTTAAAGCATAGTAAGTCTTGGTTAGTTCAACTAAGCACTGGAACCAAGAGAAAGGTTAGTGAGATTGTAGAAAAGTGACCCTTAGAGATGAATGGGTTAGTGACTTATGCAGATCTGAATGTTCTGCCACTTGGTTCCTATGATATTCTTATTGGAATGGATTGGTTAGAAGCTCACAAGGTAAAGCTTGACTGTTACAATAAGACTTTTGAATGCATGGATGAAGAAGGACACCCAATAATGGTAAAATACATTTCAAGAATGGTTTATGTTAGGCATATTTCAGCCATGCAACTAAAGAAGTTTTGTAGGAAAGGTTTCCAGTTATATGCAACCCATGTTTTGGAGGCACCAGAGAATGAAACTCCCATGCTGGAGGATTCTCATATGTTACAAGAATTCAGGGAAATTTTTCCTCATGATGTTCCAGGGCTTCCTTCAAAGAGGGATATTGATTTCACCATTGACCTTGTGCCAGGAGCCGCACTAGTGTCTAAGGCACCCTACAGGATGAGCACACCATAGTTGGTAGAGCTAAAGATGTAGCTTTAGGAATTATTGGAGAAAAAGTATATTAGGCCGAGTGTGTCTCCTTGGGGAGTACCCGTTCTATTTGTAAATAAGAAAGATGGTATAGTCAGATTGTGTATCGATTACAGACAACTGAACAAAGTCACTATGACAAACAAGTATCCTTTACCTCGAATTAATGATATTTTTGATCAAGTGAGAGGGGCAAGGGTATTTTCCAAGATTGACTTGAGGTCTAGTTATCATCAGGTAATAATCATGGATGAAGACATTCATAAGACAACCTTTAGAAAAAGGTATGGACATTATGAGTTCATGGTGTGCCATTTGGTCTCACAAATGCACTAGCTACATTTATGTGCCTTATGAATAGTGTTTTCAGCAAGTATTTGGACAAGTTTGTTCTTGTCTTCCTTGATGACATTCTTATCTATTCTAATAATGAGGAAGAGCATGGAGAACACCTAAGAATTGTTTTACAATTGTTGAGGGAGCATAATATGTATGCCAAGTTGAGTAAGTGTGTCTTCTATAAAGATAGAATTCACTACTTGGGTCACATTATCTCAGATGAAGGCATATTTGTGGACCCTGAAAATATTGAGGCCATTGTGAATTCTCCAACTCCAAGGAATGTGACATATGTATGGTTTTTTATGGGACTTGTGGGGTATTATAGGAGATTCATTAACGGATTCTCCAAGGTTGCACATCCTATCACTTCTTTGCAAAAGAAGGGAATGGGATTTGAATGGACGCGTAAATGTGAGGGAATCTTCCAACAATTGAAGAATCTTCTTACAAGTGCACCCATTCTGAAAATTGCAGACCTAGAAAAGGAATTTGTGGTGTGCACTGATGCATACGGTCAAGGACTTGGAGGGGTTCTTATGCAAGACACCCATGTGATATGTTATGAGTCTAGAAAGTTAAAGTCTCATGAGAAGAACTATGCCACTCATGATTTAGAACTTGCAGCCATAGTACATGATCTCAAGATGTGGAGGCATTACTTAATGGGCAGAAAATTTGAGTTAAGGACATGCCATTGTAGTCTGAAATATTTGTTTGATCAGCCAAAACTAAATGCTATACAAGCTAGATGGCTGGAGTTCTTATGTGATTTTGATTTTGAAATCAAACACATAAAAGGAAAATAAAACAATGTGGCTGATGCACTCAGCACGAAAGTGCATGAAATGCATGTTGCATCTCTTACTGTTTTCCAATCAGATATGAGACTGCTGATTGTGAATCATACTGCTGAAGATAATTTATATTCCACATGCAGTAGATTTGAGGAGAGTTGTTATGGATTAGATCCATCAAGCTCCATATTTTGGTCACCCAGGATATCAGAAGACAATTGCTACAACCAAAAAACAATATTTTTGGCTAGGAATGAAAAAGGACATTGCTGAATACATTTCAAGGTGCATGAAATGTAAGTAGGTGAAGGTTGAGCATCAACACCCAACAGGTTTTCTGCAGCCTTTGCCAGTTCAAGAATGGAAATGGCAAGTTATTTCCATGGACTTCATTACAGGTTTTCCAATGACTTGGAGACAACATGATTCTATCATGGTTGTGGTGGATAAGTTGACAAAGGCAACACATTTTGTACCTGTCAATTCTACTCATAAGACTAATGACATTGCAAAAATATTCATGAAGGATATTTTCAACTTGCATGGATTTCCTAAGGCAATAGTTTCTGACAGGGATGCCAAGTTCACTTCTAATTTTTGGAAGGGGTTGTTTGCAGATTTGGGTACCAATCTCAGTTTTAGCACTACTTACCATCCTTAGACTGATGGTCAAAAATAAATGGTGAATCAGGTTTTGGAAGACATGATTCTCATGTATGTGATGGACAAGCCAACTAAGTGGGAAGACTACTCACACTTGTAGAATTTGCATACAACAACAAAAATCAAGCAGCCTTGGGGATGAGTCCATATGAAGCTTTGTATAGCAGAAGGTGTAGGACACCTGTGAATTGGGATAATCCTATGAACATGATTTTGTTTGGACCATATTTGCTCAAGGAGATGGAGCAAGAGGTTGAAAATATCAAGTATAATCTGAAGGTAGCCTAGGACAAGCAGAAGAGCTATGCTGATATGCATAGAGTGCACAGAGAATTCTGTGTTGGGGATCTTGTTTATCTGAGAGCGAGGGAAAAGAAAAGTTCTTTGAAGCTTGGAACTTGTGCCAAGTTGTCACCTAGATATTGTGGGCATTTTGAAGTGCTTGAAAGAATAGGGCCAATTGCATATAGACTTGCATTTCCTGCTAACACTAGAGATTGTTGATGTATATGTAACTTCGGAATGTATTCTTCTATATATTTCATATATTGTAACCCGATGTTTATTCCGAGATGTTTCTATTATGTATTTGAGTCA
>LPNX010944955.1:0-18673 GCA_001517045.1 Pseudotsuga menziesii
TTTGTAAATTGTCCCAAGTTAGAACTCGATTCATGACCACTAGCCAGATGAAACAGCGTATTTTTGCAGGGATATTACAAGTCCAAAGTATATCATGAACCATTGAACGATATGGGGATGGTTTATGACAACGTTGAGCAATGATATCGTATCCCTGTACTGCAGAAATACCACCCACATACTTCAAATATGTCCAAATGAGTGAATCTATTTGTGAAGATATTCTAACTCTTCCAAATTCAAGCCCTGATATAAATTTGTTCTACAAGAGCCTCCAATTGCCTCCCAAATCCAAGTCTTCTGCTATAAACCAATAACTTTTGGCCCCAAGAGAGAAGTTACATGCCTGAGCCAGAGCAACAATGCTGTAATCCTCTAAATACTCATGGAGATCCCGAGGAAGGACCACAAGATTTTCAATACCCATAATCGAATCTATGCCAACTCGAATATCTTCACCATTCCCAACTTGCCAAGCAAGACTACATCCAATCCAGGATAGAGTTTGCATAAATCCTTTCTAGATCACAGAAGCATTATTTATTGTGAAATTTTTACTACGAAGCCAAGAAGCCACAAAGAGTTGATTCATATGCATTCTCTAATTTAACTTTGACCTTCAACTCTCCACTAGAAATATGTATAATGCTTTACACTTTTATCCATATAACATTATAATTAAGCCCACGCGAATTGACTCTTGTTCTATAATTGGGGTAATTATTACTCAACCAAATTTTGTCTGGAAACATGGTGAAACCCGTGACGAACCCTATCCTGACCTGGTGCGCACCAGCAGTAGTCGACTATGCTGCCCATGGCGTTAACTTTCTTTCCTTCAAGGAAGACCTCTACAAGTAAATTGGCTCCGAAATTTTCTGGGGTATATCCTTCCTTGTTTGGTCATGTGTCTGGGGTTTTTTACTGGGTTGCAGGGAGGTCTGGCGCGGTCAGTCTCTTGGAGTCCCTCCCCTTAGCTGGGGGACTAGTACCAACCAAGGGTAAAAAAAGTGGGAAGTGCATCGCTTCTAGGCTGACTGTGCATTGTTTTTTTTTGGTCGAGTACAGACACCTTGCATGGTATGCATTGTCCTATTTGTTTATTCTTCCTATCTGTCCTTTTGCATCGGTATGGGTTGACCTTGGAATCCTAGATTTTCGGGGGTTAGGGTTTCACATGCCCTGTCATTATCAGCTCTTGACCTCTGCAGTTTTCTGGTGGTTCTCCCCATCGTCATTTTCTCTCTCGATTGGGTATAACTTGGGTTGCCAGTCGGGTTATGGCTTAACCTTTAGTGATAAGGCCACACTTATACTAGGGTTTCTGAGCAGGGTTTGCTCCCAGATTTTATCATTATTTCAAGGGTTTGACTTTGTTTTAGTGACCCAGCTTCTCGAAGAGAAGGACGTATTGCCATCGTGGTCCTTGTCACCATTTTGGGCACTACTGAGGTGGAATTTACAGAACTGAAGCCTTCTAGTGTCACAGTCCTTGGTTTGAAGATGCACGAATAGACTTCTCCTCCTCGATACCGCCGGAAAAGAAATGCAAAATGCATCAAGGCCCAGGAGGGGCGCTACCGTTATGTACTTGGACACGATATATATATGGACAGAGTGTCCTCCCTCTGCTCCCGAGCACTGATAGGGCGTTTAGAATATGCTCGAATGAATAAATTGGCATGGGTTGAGTGGGCGACTGCGAACTGGAAGCCTCTGATCGACTATGTCCCAACGATCAGTTTATTATCCAGGGGATGGATAGTTTTCGTATTTCTTGAGGAAGCTCACTACACGCGAATTTTGGAAGGCATCTGGCGAATGGGTTCCGGTTCTTTGGTGCTGGACCGCTGGCATACCCAGTTTGATCCTCTTAAAGAACAGATATCAAAACGACACTTATGGGTTTTACTACCACACTTACCATTTCCCTTGTGGAATAAAAATGTGTTGGAAGGTATTGCAAATACCATTGGAAGGTTTGTGGCTGTTGAGATGGACTTCCTCCTGGATTTTGACAAAAGGGTAGCAAGAGTTTTGGTTGAAATGGATGTATCCCTGGGTTTACCTGCAAATGTGGAAGTTCTCTATGGGGAACGTCTTTTTATTTAGAAGATAGATTACTTCCGAGTTCCTTTCAGGTGGAGTATATATCATGAGACCGGTCATCTGCGACACCATTTCCACACTCTTCGTACGAATAATGAATATTCAGGCTCTGACATTCTCCAGAATTCTGACTTAAAAATCTCCAGACTATCCCAGCCGTCACCAGGTACTCTTGATACATTTCCTTTTCCAATAGATTATGTTTCAGACTCTTATTTAAATGATATTGATGGGGTGATTATGTCACATTCTAAGGAAGCATTGCCTGACTCCTCCCGGTCTCCTATTTTTTATCAGGGGGCTCAACCCTCCTCCCCCCTGGCTGATGCTTTGCTAGTTGTATCTGTCTCTCCGATCTCGAGTCCTCTCTCCTGCCCACCTACTGCGGAAGCAAACTGCTCCTCCCTTCCTCAATCTATGATGGTTTCGATACCTCTTTCCCAGAACCCCTCTGCTCTGGATGTACCAGTACCCTCATTGTCCTCACTAGTTGAGTTTCCTCCATTGGTGACTCGTGTCACATTTTCTCCTCTTATCCCCTCCCCTATTAGTCCTACTAATTCACCATCATTCTCCGATCCATCACTTAAACAATATCTCTCTATTTTCATAGCTACTACTCCTACCTCTCCCACAACTTTACCTTTGAACTCCATACGTTTTGCCAATGTCACCGTCAGGAAAAAAAAGGGGAACAAGTCACAAGTGAACCTCTCCTCTGCTTCCCCTCCCTATATTCCACTTTCTGTCCGCTTAAACGATGTTGTTGGTAACTTGCCTCCCCGAGGACTTAGAGCCTTGTCTCCCCATCATGATGTACCATGAAGATAGTCTCTATTAATGTCAGGGGCCTTGGAGGCAAGGCCAAACTTCACCACCTCCGCAATCTCTTCAACTCTCTCAGCCCGGATATGGTTCTTCTTCAAGAAACCATGTGCAGCTCCTTCCCTGCTTTATTGGCTTTCTCCAAGATTATCCCATCCTGGGAGTACTGTGCTATTGATGCCACGGGCCTCTCTGGTGGTCTCCTTTCAGCCTGGAACCCCCACAAAGTCAGATGTTGAGCTTTTCATACTTGTGTTGGAATCCTACTTCAGGATTCTTTCCGGGGTCTCACATATCCCTTATCTATTCTCAATATATATGGTCCCTATAAAAACCGTGAATCCTTCTAGGAAAATGCTCTCACCAGTGGTTTCCTCAGTACTCACAATCTGATTCTTAGTGGTGATCTTAATCTAAATTTGCACTCTTCTGAGGTTTGGGGACACAAACCCTCACCTGACCCCCTTTCTAGTTACTTTATATCACTTTTCGATACTCTTGGCTTGATGGATCTAGCCCCCCTATGTGCAGGCCCAACGTGGCATAATGGTCGTGCAGGATCAGAAGGCATTAGTAAAAGACTAGATCATTTTTTGATCTCGGGCTCCTTAATCCCTTCCCTGAGGATTCATAGGGTCTGGACTCACTGCACGGACATTTCGGATCACTATCCTATTATCCTGGAGTGGAACAAGCAAAGAACTTCCTTTAATTACCCTTTCAAGTTTAACCGATCCTGGCTCAATGATCATGATTTTACTGATTGGTTATCTGCAAAATGGCCTCTCCTTTCATAGCATGACTTTGTCTCGGTTCTTGACTCTCTCCAACTAAAGCTTTGTACTCTCAAACATGAAGCCAAACTGTGGATCAAGAATAAACAGGCTCGGATTGATGATGACTTACACAAAATTGAACAGGCTATTACCTCCCTCCTTGCTAGCTCTTATAATGGTATTTTATCTTCGGGAGATATGGCACATCTTACCCAACTCATATCAAAGAGGAAAATGATTCTGAATCATTCTCTTCTCACATGGTAGCTGAAAAGTAGAACAAAATGGGATCTCCTGGGTGACTCGAATACGAAGTACTTTCATATGCTAGCCTCGAGTCGGAGAAACCAGAACACTATTTGGTCTCTTTCAGATGAGGCAGGTAATACTTTTGAGGAAGAGACCGCACTTAAAGACCTTGGTGAATCACATTTCGCCAATATTTTCAAAGATGATGGGGGGGCGTGCTTATATCATCAGCTTAAGGTAATCCTCCTTTATCCCAGATTGATACCTATTGAGAAAGCCACTGATCTTACTTGTCAGGTTACTCTTGGGGAAGTTGAACTTGCACTTAAATCTTTCAAAAAAGATAAAAGCCCAAGCCTGGATGGCTGGCCTGTCAAGTTCTACTTGCACTTCTTCGATCTTTTGGGGATGGATCTATTATCTGCTGTTGATGTCACTAGAGTAACGGGTAACATCCCCAGTTCTCTGAACTCCACCTTCATTGCTCTCATACCCAAAAAAGACAAGCCGCATACTTTTGCTGACTTTAGACCCATCTCCTTATGCAATCTACTGTACAAACTTATCTCTAAAGTTATCGTGGTTAGAGTTAAGCCTTTCCTGGACTCCGGCATATCTCAGGAACAATATGGGTTTCTCAAAAATCGCCAGATCGTTGATCCCATTGGTATTGTACAAGAATCTCTTCACTCTATAAAATCCAAAAACCTCTGTGCTTTCATCCTTAAGCTCGATCTGATAAAGGCCTTTAACAGGGTTAATTGGACCTTTATCCGCCTTATACTGATTCAGATTGGTGCCCCCCTTCAAACTGTCAACTGGATTATGGGCTGTATTTCCTCTGCAACCTTTGCTGTTCTTTTCAATGGTACCCCCACCAATTTTTTTCCTGCCTCACGTGGCATTCGTCAAGGATGTCGCCTTTCTCCCCTACTCTTCATCCTTGTCATTGAAGGCCTTAGTCTTTTAATTGTTGATGCCCGGATCCATGGACTAATCCGAGGGATCAAAATCTCTTCCTCTCTTGCCCTGACACACCTTCTCTTTGTGGATGATGTAATCCTTATGGGCACTGGTACTCTTCAAGAATGGGCTGCATTTGATGTCTTACTAGAAACCTTCTGTAAAGCATCAGGAATGTCTATCAGTATGGATAAATCTGTTCTTCTTCATAACAATATTCCTGCTCCGGAACTCCTTAATCTTACCAGAGTTATCCCATATAAAATGCTCCCCATTACTACGGGCTTCAAGTATCTTGGGTTTTTTATCAAACCCCTGGGATACAGATCCAAGGATTGGCTTTGGCTGGTACAAAAATTTGAAAAGAAAATCAGTCTGTGGACACAGAAGTTGCTATCTTTGGGAGGCAGATTGATCCTTGTACAATCAGTTCTCTCCATCATCCCTATTTATTGGATGGGACTCACCCCATTACCAGTCTCTATTTTTCACAAGCTCAGGAGCATTACCTTTTCTTTCTTATGGGGATCATCAGGGAATACTCGAAAATATCACCTTGCTTGCTGGTCTGATTTATCTTGGCCAAAGAAATTTGAAGGATAGGGAATTAAAAATCTCCATTGGTTCAACATTGCTCTCCGTCTTAGGAATTTTTGGAAAGTCCTCTTCAGTGATAGTCTTTGGCATCGAGTCCTTATCGCTAAATATTTGAAGCAGACCACTATAATTACTTGGCTCCGTGAGAAAAAGTTCAGTTCACGGGGTGTATCAGCTATCTGGAGGGGGTTTATATAGACTTTACCCTGGATGGGGTCTCATCTTACATGGAAAGTGGGGAATGGTAATGATATATTGATAGGAACTGATCCTGTGATTGGAAATCCTACCTCTTACCACTTTCCTGAAGGACTAAGAACATATCTGGAAGACTTGGAAATAAATACTCTTGCTCAGGCCCACAATACTTTACCAAATGCTCATCACTACTGGTACACTGCAGAAGAATTATATCTGGAAGGTGATTGGAAAAATATATGGAACTCGTTCACCAGGAACCTGGATCTTAATGGTATTCGCTTATCTACTGAATTTGATACGTTGATATGGGAGTACAATAAAGTAAATGGTATGATTTCTGCTGATAAAGTTTATGATTGCATTGTTAATTCATTTAAACCAGATCTGGGAAGCCAACTGTTTAATTCTCTTTGGTCGAGTATCCTTCCACGCAAAATTGGATGTTTTGTTTGGCTGGTTTTGAGAAATAAAATTCTCACCTGGGATAATTTACAGAAAAGAGGGAAAATTGGGCCAGGTATTTGCTCCTTATGTTATTCAAATGAAGAAACTGTTCATCACATCTTCTCTCGGTGTCTGATATGGAGATGTATATTGGGGCTTGTTTGAGACCAGTTGCAGCTGCACACTCCACCTATAGTTGATTCTATTTCTGATTTTTTGAAGCATGGTCTCCACATATCATCACAGCTCGGCTCTCTTTTTCATCCCTCACCATGCGATATGGGCCATTTGGAAAGCTCGTAACAGAGCTGTTGTCGATGGTAAAAAGGTGACTATTTTAAGTGTTTTTCACCAGATTTTAAATGCTGTGCATATTACTCCCTCTCGGCCTGTCACAAAGGGAAGGAAATCAAGATCAGCTAGACAGATCGGGCCTAGGCCACACATGATTTTCCCTTGTGGTTACTTCGATGGCGCATCTACTTCTTCAGCAGCTGGAGTTGGTTTTTGCTTGTATCTTAATGAGAATCACCATCTGGATTTTGCGCTGGGGGTTGGACATGGCTCCAATACTAAGGCAGAACTTTTGGGCCTATGGGCCCTTCTGCACTCATCCCAAATGATGGGAATCCCTTTAGCCCGTATATATGGTGACTCATAGGTCATTATCAATTGGGATAAAGGAATTACTGCTCTCTCCCCACCAGAGCTCCTTCACTGGTGCGGGGAATCACAAAAGCTTTTTAGAAGCTTCCAAGATCTTACCATCAGTCACATCTATCGTGAATACAATGGGATTGCAGACCGTCTTTCAAAACAAGCACTCACTTTCTCTCCGGGTTTTGGATGTTTTAATGAATTTCTTGGTGACCATTTGGTCACTAGTGACTCCTTTCAGCTCCATTGAGCCATGTTATGGGGACCTTTCTCCCCTTATTTGGACATTTACTTGTACTTTGATTGAGTGTCTCTTTTGGACTGCAGATCTGGTCCTTTGATTCCCGATAGATAGGACTGATGGAGATAGATCATTTGCATGATGAGACAGATTTCTGATGGGAACAACACTTTCTATTGCACGCCATTCCCCTCGGCTGCGACTGGATGTGATTCGTTATCGTCTTGCTGTATTCATTGTTAATGTAACCCTCTTTGGGCGACTGTTATCAATGCCCTTTGATTCTTAATAAGAATAACAAGGACAAGATTTTTCTTCCTGAAAAAAAAAATTATTACTCAACCAACTTGTCCTCACTCCGATTATATATCCTCATTATTTAAATAATATTAAATAAATTATATACCAAAAAAAAATTAAAATTTTAGCATGTTACATATCAATTTTGTAAAAATATTGTAAATTCCTACCTTACTCTTTTGTAAAAATATTCCGAAGTCCCACCTTGAAATAGTGCCCCCCGCCTAAGAAAAAAAAAGCATAATGTATTCCCATTTGCAATATCATGGGCATATAGTTACTTACAAGGCTACATTTTTTTTATAGATATTGTTAATGTATTTAATTTTATTAATTATTTTACGTATATAAACACATCATGAAAAATATAACCACCATATAATAATCCTCACTAAATGAACTTTGACTTTAAACTTTACACTAAAATTATCTACAATATTTTATATTATTTATCGGTACTTTATACTATGTATATATATTTTTTTCATACAGAAAGACAACCTTATATTAAAAAAACGTTGTGTCAAATATACAGTAGTTATAAAAGCAAAAAGAGATTACCACATGTACCAACATAGTATCAAAATGATCATACAAACTATCAACAATATTCCAATATCCACATATTCCTTTACTCAAGTTGTCCTTAGACAAAAAAAACTAGATCGAGTCACCCACAGTTGTCATCACAAAGGCTAAACTGCCACAACAAACTCAAAAGTTTATCCGCCACCAATCATACAACGAAAACAAAAAGAGAACAAAGATAGGGACCCAAAGAAAAGGTAGAACAGAGTCCGAAATAGCTAAAAAACTTCAAAACTCCTTCTTGTGACACAGAGTTACCAGCAAATTCTTTCCAATAGATCGATCCCAGAGGCATCCCTACAACTTGCTGCGACAGTGATTCTGCCTGAGTATTATACTCCCGGAAGACATCATAAAGCTGAAGGGATGGACTCAAGTCCAAAAGCCCACGAACCCGACGAGTCTAGTGGTGAACAGAAAGAGGCTGAAAAGACTAACAATGGAGAGCCCATTCAATAACCACTTTGGAATCACCCAAAACACGTTGAAGAACAATCCCACGAAGAAAGGAAAACTGAAGGAGACCCCATAGTGCCAAAATCTCTGCCCAGTTATTTGTACCCTGAACAACACCCAAAAAGAGATGATAGCTCATATTACCCATCAGCTTGATATACATACCCGCACCACAAAGACCAACAGATGCTGCCCCATTGAAAAAACCCACCACCTCAAAATCCGAGAATGAAGGGAAATAGAGAGCCTGAGTGCGTCTACATGAAGGAGGACCCATAGCATAAGAACTCTGCGAGAGAATCTTCGAAATCATGCCATCCATGAAAGGCACAGACCCATGAAATAGCAACCCTTTCTAGGCTGTTCAAATCTCCCACAAGAAGTTCATCGCCAACTCAATAGAAACCACACGATGAGCAGACGCATGCACCAGAAAATCCAAAAAAGTGGTGAAATCTTGGGACCACAAACAATTCAAGCCATCAAATATACCCCTCCAAAGATGAGAATTGAACAGACAGTCAAAGAACAAATGGTCTACAGATTCAAGAGCCATCGCACACAAGACACATCTGCCAGACCCTTGAAAGCCACGATGTTGAAGGCTGTCCCAAGTAAGAATTTTCTGATTGATCAGAAGCCAAGTAAAACACTTCACTTTCTGAGGAGCCTTAGATTTCCAGATGAACTTGAACCACCACTCCGGTTGTTTATGATACATATGAGCAAGGATGGATTCATATACCATATTGGCTTTAACAGACCCTGAATGATTGTCGCCAGACCACACCAAAAGATCAGGATCATCAGTAAGCATAATGCCCGAACCCATTATATTGTCAAGATATTCATCCCATTCGATCGGACACTGACCAGGTAAGCCCAACGAGGATGCAGAAGACTAGAGCCTAGAAGGGGTTTCATTCCCCACATAAGCCTGGCAAAGCACAGAGATATTTCTCTCATTCAGAGACTGAAGGAGGGTACTAGACAACTTCCACTTATTGATCCCGACAATCAGATCGACACACATTAATATGATTACCACGACCAACCTTCCACTTTAAACAACGAATGATGCATGGGAGATTCGAGCATAAACTACTCCAAACCATCAAGGGGCTAGAGGATTTGAAGTTACCAGCACTGAGCCATGAAGAGAGTGGAATACGCTTCATGTATTTAGCACTGATGATGTGCCCCCATAAACCAGTTCTAGAAAGACCTCACCATAAAATTTTAGCACAGAGAGACAAATTAAAAATACCAAGTTGCTTGAAGCCCCATCCACCCCACGAAATAGGCGGAGACAAAAAGCTCCAATTTGCCAGATGAAATCTAAAATTCTCACTTGTCCCCCTCCATAGAAAGTGGAAGAATAACCGCCTCAAAGCAAACAAAATACCACTCGGAACACGGAACAACAAGAACCAATAAACTGGAATAGCTTGCAGCACAGAGAGGATCAAAGTCTTTCGGCCACCCAATGAAAGCCACTTGGACAACCACCTGCTAATGCGTCTTTGGACCTTCCTAACCAACCAAAGCCAATCCAACCTCAAATAACAATTTGGTTTTAAATAGAACCCCAGGTAGGAAACCCCAACATCCAAAGACTCACCTTTAATAAGAAAAAGCTCAGAAATGCGAACCAACAGATTCTCCTCCAAACCCCAAAAACGGAAATAGGACTTTGAAGGACTAAAGGTCATACCGGAAGCTTTACAAAACAAGTCAGATAGTCCTTTAATATTCAACCATTCAACAAAATCACCTCTCCCAAAAATCATAACATCATCAACAAAAAGGGTATATGGGTAAGAAAGATAGAACCAGTAATCTTCCCACCTTTGATTGCACCCTTCTCCTTTGCATCGTGAAGGAGCAGACTAAGACCCCCAATGACAAGCAGGAACAGATATGGCAAGAGTGGGCACCCTTGCCGAATACCCCTCGACCCTTTGAAAAAAGCAGAAGGGGACCCATTGATAAGAACCGCGAAGGATGCAGAATTCACACAAGACATGATCTATTGCGTAACCTTCAAAGGCATACCAATCTGAACCAGAATCAAACGGAGAAAGGAAAGGTCAACCTTTCCATCCGCCTTTTCGAGATACAATTTAAGAATTAACGCTGGCAATTTCTTTTGTTTTATCCAGTGCATAGTCTCTTGAACAATCCCTGTTGCATCCATAATATAACAACTTGGGAGGAATCCAAATTACTCCGATGAAATGAACTTCCCCAGGATGTCCTTCAGTCAGTCCAAATAATCTTGGTTATAAGCTTGTAGAGAAGATTACACAAAGCAATAGGTCTATATTCACCAAAATTAGATGGACGATCAACTTTAGGGATCCGAGTAAGGTAAGTCGTATTAAGATTCTCTGGAATAATGCCCGACACCCTGGTCTCTTCAACAGCTTCCACAATTTCCTCACCCATGATATCAAAGAAATGAATATAGAACTCCGCAGACAAGCCGTCGGACCTGGGCTTTTGTCGAAAAAGCTTTCAGGGATCTCTCAACCTCCAAAATATCGATAAGACCACCAATCGAAAGACCCACCTCCTCGTTTACAAAGGAAGGCATGTTTTTTAGTACAACAAGCTGATCAATAATGTTGCTAGGTTTTGGGTCCTTATATAAATTGGAGAAGAAGGACACAACACCCCGTTTAATAGAATCCTGATCAGACACCAGATTACCAGAAGCATCCAAAGAATCCCATATAGCATTATTTATACATCGCCAATTAGCAACATGATGGAAAAACTTAGTGTTCTCATCACCAACAACCAACCACACAACATGACTCTTCAGTCAGGTAAGTTTCTTCCTTTTGTCTCGGAATCAAGGACTTCTGAGCATATAATGCTTTAATTCTTTCCTTATTTATCAGACATAAGAGGTCATGAACCGACTCATTCTCAGCGAAGTGGATTTCTTTTTCAATGGAGGACATTAACTCATCATTCTTTAGCTTGGATTCCATTTCCTAAGATCTAATCACCGAGCGAAGCTTCTCTTGTTTGAACAAAATGGCCTTTAAAGGCGATAAGTGTGCAGGAACCTCAGAATGAAGCAATGCCCATTGGGATTTTATCAGAGAATTACAATCCTCCACCTTAATCCAGGTCGAATTGAACTTAAAAGGATATCGGGTCTTCACTTTATCAAATTCCAACTAAATAATAATCACTTTATGATCAGAAGTACCAGTAGCATAATTCCAGCTACGATACTGATTGAAATCTGTACACAGAGACTCAGACATAAAAAAATGATCAAGGCGTTTGGCAATACTAGCCCCATCGCAATGCCCATTATACCAAGTCAATGACAATAACATCGGGGCTATGTCCAGCAAATCCGCATTATCAAATAAATCATGAAAAAAGTTAGATAGAGGGTTGATCGCCTGCCCCGAACCCCATACCTCCTCCACAGACCAAGTAAAATTTAGATCCTCAACCAAAATTAGATTAGGTAGAGTAAGAATACTCGATAACTGAACTCTTTCCCAAAAGGATCCACGGAGGGAGTAAGGACCATAAACATTTAATAAGTGGATGACAGTCCCATAACCCTTCAGCCTACCCCTGAGAAGCAGACCTACACATGTATGATAGGCTCAAAGATCAGACATCAAAGGATTCCAGGCAACCAGAATTTCCCCAGAGTTCCCACAAGAGTCTAATGCACTAACCAACCACCCCGGCCTCAATCGCAGAAAAAAGGAGCAAGCATTAGAACCACCCAACATAGTTTCATGTAAAAATACCACAGACGAACACACAAAATCGAGTAGACATTTAAACGCAGCACGTTTTGGGCCCCTACCAAGCCCACAAATATTAAATGAGAGCAAGTTCATCATAAACCAACACTAGAGGCTGCACATGCTCTAAGTGCCTCATGAGAGGAAGAAGGAAAGAAATCCAAAGAAACGACATCAACAAGCCTAGAAAACTCCACCGATTGGTCACAAATAGCATCTTTGAGACCACACATACCCCCCTTTTCCCCCTTTTTAGATTTTCGGACAGTAAAAAAGCCTGAGTGTGTCCGAGGCAGTGAGAGAATATCAGCGCCCAGGGAGTCCACCAGAGCATAGACCAGATTAGGAGTAAAAATGCACGAAGGAGAGGAGACCAAAGAAACCCCCCCTTTGCAGGAGGATCATATTCAATGTCCAGCGGGATGGGCGAAGAATCAACCAAAGTATCATCTCGGACCCATGAAGAGGAAAGTGAGATATTCAGACCAGCTAGAGAAGCTGACGGGATAGGAGGAAAGGAGGTGGGACACAGTAAATCGACCCCAGACCCGAACAACTGGTCGGAGACCCATGAGAGGAAACCACCAGACCTCCCACCCAAGATTCATCCATACACATTTCCTTCAGGACCCAATACCCATAGCTCAATTTTTTGGGGTGGGCTTTATTTCGTATCTGATTCATTCAGAGAAATTGATCGAGGGAAATCTTACCACAACGTCGAACTTTTGCTAAATTTTTCGGAGTTAGTGTCGGAGTTTTATATAGAGGCAAATATTCAATATGCAAAACGCCATTAACTTAGCTGAGCTCTAGTGAGGTAGTTTTCTCCTTAGTTTCCCATTAGCTAAAGCGAAGAGAAGGTCTAGTTTTTCCCAGTATTCATACCCACAATCGGAGAATTAACAACTTGCAATTAACAACCCGCAACCCCCCTTCACCAGACAAGACACCGGGAGACAAGACATCCTCTTCCACAACTGAAATATACTCTAGTACTTGTGACAGCACTAAGGAATTTCAAAAGTAGAGGGATATGAGAACTGAAATTACCCAGGAAATCCTTAGCTAAAGCCTTGTCCAACGGGAGTGGGAAGCAAATGTCTTTCTTAAGATCCACGGGACCAGCACCAGTGCACGCAAAAGGCCCACCAGACAAAGAACCACCACGCTGATGACAGACTGCCTTGGACTGTCTCATTTTGTGGCAAAAATGGCAGCAGAAGGCCACTTTCCAGTAGTCTAGCTGTTGAATGATAGACCCTTGATCCCAAATGATTTCCAGCTCCGTAGGGAGCCCCTCAGAGACATCAAGATCAATGAGCATGCGTGGAGTAGAGCGTTCACCACCAAGCAGGTGCTCATCCTCCATAAGGATGAAAGTGCCAAGAGAATTAGCCGTCTTCATAATACCCTGCAGAGACCAAGAATTAATCGAAAAATCCGGAAGCAAGAACCATAAATGACAACGAAGAGGACGCTCTGTCTGTGGGTCAAACCCCACATGCCACCGGCCCAAGACCAAAGAACCCAACCCCATAATCCAATACTTAGACTCTACAACAACCCTATCCTCAACAGACATGAATTGAAACAGAACCCACCCATTCACTATTGTCACCACCTTTGGAACAGATTTGAGCAAAGGTTTCCACACATCCCGGACCCAAGCTAAGATAACCGATCGATGCGGCCGCACATACTCAAAACACCCAATAAGGGCCCTCTAGGACAGAGCCGTTACCTTATCTAGGGTAATGTCGCCACCCAAAACGCAGACAGAACGACCAAGTTTAACCTTCTCGAAGGCAAGGTGAGTCACCCTTCTAGGTGCCACTATTGCACCATGAGATGCGCGAATGACACCCACATGCTGAGACGAAGGTTTACGTGCCGCCAAATGTGAACTGGCCATAGCCGAACCTTCACCACCTTCCAAAAGACAACTAACAGAATCAGGAGACCACTTCGAACAATGGATACTAACCAAAGGGTTAGTCCGAAAACCCAAAGGTTGGGACGGAGGAGGCCCCATCCAAAAAACCACCACTAAAAGGCCAAGAGAAACCCAAATCGCACCCACCACCGACAGAGAAAACCTGGACAAAGACAATGGAGACGACAAAAAACACAAAGTAAGTTCCTACTTTTTTAACTACAGGTTGGTACTAGGTCTGTAAACCAACAGACTTAACTCCTGTAAGACCAAACCACCGAAATAACCACAACCAGATAATAAAAAACAAAACCCATGAAGTAAAAAAAAGGATGTCAAAGAAAGCCAGATAAAAACACATAAGGGCCAAAAAACCCAAGAAATCAAGACATTGACATCACAAATAAAGCTCGCGCCACCCCACCAAAGACAAGCAGCAAGTCCCGTGTAACACAGGTGGGAAAAGAAATGCACAAGCCAAGCAAGCAGAATGGCTCAACCCCCGGAAAAATTCTTCGCCACCCACAAAAAAAAACAGTATAAAAACACTACCAAAACCATAAAAAACGGAACTCCAATAAAAATGAAAGCTAAGACCCAGAGATACTAAGCACAGAAAAGTGCCGCAACCACACCAAACACTGCACTAAGGTTTGAGATGTGATTTACATTATAATTAAGCTCACACGATTTGACTCCTTTTATATGACAAGGTCATTATAAATTTATATTTTCATTATTTAAATACTATTGAGATAGCCTATTATATTCAAAAACCAAAAACCAAAATGTTATAATTTTGCATATCAATTATGTAAAAATATTCCTAAATCCTACCTTAGTCCAACCTTACTCTTTTATAAAATACATTCCACAGTCCCACCTAAATCACGTGTCACATTTTTTTGCAATCGTTTCATATTTAAAGTGAAAGTGTGGATTTATTCAAAGACCAATAAATCTGGGGAAGGGACGGTTGAGTTGATAAAACAATTTTCCATGTCATAAGATTGGAACATTTAAAACAATATAAGTTAGACAAAAGGATGGGCGCTGAAAACGAAAATGATGGAAGTAGGTAAAGTAGAAGTGGGCAAATAAAATTAAAATTTTAGGTCAATTGAGTATGGATTAATTGCTTTGGAGGAATGTTCTTGGGAGTTTTTGATTTTATAGAATATAAAAAGTTGATATTGTTTAATTGAAAAAATTAAAATTTTAAAAATTTAAAAAGTTAATTAAATTATTTATTGTAATTATTATTTTGATTAAATTTAATTTGGTTATTATTTATTTTAATTATTATTTAATATAATTTAACTTTTAACACGATTGTTTATTTGAAAATGAATTTTATTATTAAAAAAAACATATTTTGTAAAACTGTGTAGAAATAGCATAAAGACATGTTTATATGTATAATGGCATTTAATCTAAAAATCTAATAAATAATTTTAAATTAAATGGTGTACATTTCAAGTTACAAAATATTCAAAGTTATAGATGTAGGTGCTTTATATGGTATAATGGTACTAGTTAATCATTCTACATTTTGGATGTTTTTTGGATTATTTTTGTCTAAATTTGGTGATGAAACTTTGGTCAAATCATGATTTTGTATTGTTCAAATTGCATTTTGATTGTATGAATGGATTCAACGTCCTCAAAGCCCTAAAATTGTATTTTGATTGTATGAATGGATTCAATGTCCTCAAAAGCCCTAGTTCCAGGATTCCAATTACTAGTACATATGTAATTTCAACAATTTCAGCTAGATTTTGACCAAAAAAATTATATGTAATTTTAACAATTTCAATTGGCCTACCACATTCCATTTATAATGATATCAACATTCAAGTTTAACCCATTTGACACATAGTTAACAATTTTAAACACCACATTCCAACATACTCTGATACAAAATTTAAAAAAAAAAATCCCACAAAAATCTCAACAACCTAAAATTGCAATCTCACCTATTTAAAATTACATTTTCAAATTAATAATCTGATATTTTTAGGGGTGGCAGGCGCGGGTGGGATCTTGTTGGATCCCGGGGGACAAGTGGAGCAAAGATTCGCTTGGGGATTAGGCTCTAGAACCAACAATGAAGCCGAATGGATGGCACTTCTCCAGGGTCTCCAACTCATTCGAGACAAAAAGCTCCGTAAGGTCCTGATATTTGGAGACTCCAGGCACGCCATCTATAAGATGATCAATGGATATCCTTCAGGAGACATTAAATGTCGTCGATTATATAAAAAAGCTAAGCATCTCTTGCCTCATTCCTCTGAGATTTATCACATTCTTCGTCACAACAATAAGGAAGCTGATACCATGGCTAACATAGGTGCCAGGCTCTCACAAGGCCTCTACAGTCAGGATGATGGTCCTCCGTCTCTGAAATTCATTCCATGACAAGAAGCTTTCGTACTTCTTCTCGTCCTTTCAAGCAAAACTCTAAAGAGAAGTCTTTAAACTTTGGAAAACAACATTGGTGTTTTTTTGATCTTTTTTCCTTTCTCCCGTTAACCTTTCCCCCCCCCCTCACACCTAGCATCCTCCCCTTCTTTCCCCCCTTTCTTCTCCCCTTTCCCTCCGCCCCTCGCCTCTCTTTCCTCATCAACCCCGCTCCAACTGGCCATCATTTCATCTCTCTCCCTGGCGGCTTCTCGCTTTTAATGTTAAGTCCTGCATGCCCTCCTTCGCAGGCCGCGTGGACTGATCCCTCCCCCTTGGCTCCAGGTGAATTAAAGACTCACAGGCCTTCAATTTATTACCCTCTCCTCCCACACGATCGTTGGCTCTCCATCCTATTCATTATGCCGCTCCATAGCTCAGACTTGTCTCATTGTAACATTTTGGATTTGGGTCACGACTCTCCTGGTTCTGTGAATTTTCTGTTGAATGTGGTAGCCGGAGTGGGGGGTGGAAGACTGCTGGGAATTCCCTGGCATGTGTTCCCCCTAATTCGGGCTTTTGTTAAAGAGTGTATCGCGCTGTCTTCCTTCCTCTGCTGTAATTGCTGTTATCCTACAGCCTTCTGGGGCACCGGTAGCCAAGTTGACACTTCTCATCATCGAGAAGACAATCTGGACAGGGTTCTTGGCTGCCATTGTTCTGGCTGGCAGAAAGACGCCTTGGGAACGTTGTATTGTTCCGACAGTCTGACTGTCTCCGCTCTGCAACAAGAAATATTCGACCTCCGGAAGGTTTCTTCAGGGAGCTGGGGCGAGAACCAGGACAGTTCAGATTATCTTCTGCACATTCAGTTCTCCAGAATTGCTATTTCGATTGACAATCGAGGGATGGCTCACTACGGGGATAATGCAGGGCTTATGGACATAAAGAAAAATCTTCAAAGGCTGCACGAGATGACAGCCATAGGGGTGATGGACAATAAGGAAATGGCCAAGGAAATTAAAGGAATTGGGGAGTCTGTGAGTCGCACTTCGCAGGATATTAGTAACCTGGGTGCCAGAACTGATGATATAGAGAGCAACATGCGCGAGCTGCTGGGACGGGTTGAACGTATAGAAGAAGACCTTGAGAAGTTTATCTCAATGAACCAGGAAAGCAGGGTAAAGGGAGTCAACGAAGCAATTGATCATCCCATGGAGGAAGAAGAATCGGTTCTGCAGCCTCAGGAAATGAAAGGCATTTAACTTTGTCTCTGGTTTATCATTTCTTTTTTGTATGGATTATGTTTTTTGCATCTTGCTCTGTAGCCAGTTTGTGAGGGTCTATACTACCCAGATATATTGTAATCATGAAAAGACCACATGCTATGTTTTATGGGAAACTCTTCAGACATGCCAGTTATGCAGAAATCTTGAACTGCTGGCATTTACTTTTTTCCTTCTGCTGTAATGAATGGCTGTGCACAGCCTGTTAATATAATTCTCTTTTCCGTTATTGTTAAAAAAAATAATCTCATATTTTTAATTCTAAAATCAATACACGAAAGCGCAATTCAAACAACTAAAAGTTGTAATTTTTACAATTTATGGAGACTTAGCCGAAAATGAGGGGGAGTCACACGCCATTACTCCACCGACATTCCATATATATGGTGACGTCACCGTTCAAACGCAATTCATGCCCCATTCCACGTCATCGTTCACACGCAATTCCTGCCCCACATTCCCCATATATGGTGATGTCATCGTTCACACGCAATTCCTGCCCCGACGGTGCGTAGCGCGGCTGAGTAGTACACTTGTTTCAACGAATTGCGGAAAATGGTGTCATGAGAGAGCTTCTTGTAGCCATTCATGGCAGAATCAAGATCCAAGCTTCTTATAGCCATTCATGGCAGAATGAAGATCCAAGCTGGGACACAGAAACAAAGAATTAATATACTCACTGACCGGTATTCGATATGGAAGCGGCCAGGGACTACAGAGAAGTTAAAAAAATAATCGAAGTAGAACACGCAGTTATGAAAGAAAGGAGTCGATTAAACGATTGTGAATCGACTGATTCTCCTACCATTTGAGGCCAACATATGCCGGTATTGATTTGCTACACCAATACCCACCTTGTA
>LPNX010944958.1:13247-30716 GCA_001517045.1 Pseudotsuga menziesii
TTTGAAGGAAAAATTTACATATTCAAAATCATAATATCTTACTCTACAATATCCTAGATTTTCATAAAAAAATATTGTGTATATCATAGCAAAACATGCCATCTAAATTGAGCATATTGATTGATTTCTAAAAGACAAGCAATAGCCCTAGTTTATTTGTCCTAGCTAATATGTTCGGTAGTCCGAAGCTATTTCTGAACATAATCCCAAACCTTATTCCCGCCGATTATTTTAATTTTAAAATAATGCATATGCATTATAGCTTATTCATATCGCATATGCGTTATAGCTTCTTCATATCGCATATGTGATATAACGCATATGCGATATGATAAAGTTATGACATATATGCATTATAACGCATATGCGTTTTTTCTTAACTAATTTGGTATGAGAGTAAAAAAGAGTAATGGCATCCTTATCCCATTATAAAACCATTTAGACAACACTATGATGGACACAAATAATTCCTCTTTTTAATGATGAACGAAGCCATGGGCTGTGCATCCAAGAAAACAGGGCAGTGAACAAATCCATGGGATGTGCATCCAAGAAAATAGGGCGGTGAATGAAGCCATGGGCTGTGCATCCAAGAAAACAAAAATTCGATCTATTCAGCTTCAAGGGAAAATTTGCCACATTAACAAAGAGATTGAAGATTGATTTATGTCAACACTCAAAGGACATTATAAAGTCACAAAAATGCTTGTTTGGTAGCTCTTTTGGATGTAAAAAATCCAGAACGAGTATCGATGGATCAACGTACGCTCTCATTGCAAACCGCTAGTGATGATTCGCCGATAGGTGATAGGTGACTTTAATCAACATTGTTATAGTTATCATGTTCTTTTAATTGTATCCTCATCATCATCATAGTCATCCTCCTCCTCCTCATCATCATAGTCATCATCCTCATTCTCATCATCATCACCATCATTGTTCATCATCATCATCATCATCCTCATCATCATCATCCTCCTCCTCCTCCTCCTCCTCCTCATCATCATCATCACCATCATCCTCCATTGTCATCATCATCATTGTTCATTGTCATCGTCATCATCATCCTCATCCTCATCATCATCATCATCACCATCATCATCCTCATCGTCAGCATCGTCATCATCATCATCATCATCATCACCACCATCCTCCTCCTCATCATCATCATCACCACCATCCTCATCCTCATCCTCATCCTCATCATCATCATTGCCATCATCACCACCCTCATCTTCATCATCATCACCATCATCATCACCATCATCATCATCCTCATCATCATCATCATCATCACCATCCTCATCCTCATCCTCATCATCATTGTCATCATCAGCAGCATAATTACCCTCATCCTCATCATTATCATCATAGTCATCCTCCTCCTCCTCCTCCTCCTCATCATTGTTCACCATCATCATCGTCATCATCATCATCATCATCACCATCACCATCCTCATCGTCATCATCATCATCATCATCATGACCATCCTCATCATCATCATCCTCATCCTCATCCTCATCCTCCTCCTCCTCCTCCTCCTCATCATCATCACCCTCATCCTCATCATCATCATCATGGTCATCATTTCATCATCATCATCATCATCACCCTCATCCTCATCATCATCATCATAGTCATCATCCTCCTCCTCCTCACCATCATTGTTCATAATCATATTCATCATCACCCTCATCCTCATCATCATCACCATCATCATCATCATCATCATCATCGTCGTCGTCGTCATCATCATCATCATCACCCTCATCCTCAGCATCATCATCATCACCCTCATCCTCATCATCATCATCATGGTCATCATCATCATCATCATCATCATCATCATCATCAATCATCGCCCTCATCCTGATCATCATCATCATCATAATCATCCTCCTCCTCCTCGTCACCCTCATCCTCCTCCTCATCATCATAGTCATCATCCTCCTCATCATCACCATCATTGTTCATCATCATCTTCATCATCACCCTCATCCTCATCATTATCACCATCCTCATCCTCATCCTCATCGTCATCACCCTCATCCTCCTGATCATCATCATCATCATTCTCATCCTCCTCCTCATCATCATCACCCTCATCCTCCTCATCATCATCATAGTTATCATCCTCCTCATCATCACCATAATTGTTCATCATCATCTTCATCATCACCCTCATCCTCATCATCATCATCATAGTCATCATCCTCCTCATCATCACCATCATTGTTCATCATCATCTTCATCGTCACCCTCATCCTCATCATCATCACCATCATCATCATCATCACCCTCATCCTCATCATCATCATCATGGTCATCCTCATCATCGTCATCATCATCATCATCATCATCACCCTCATCCTCATCATCGTCATCATAGTCATCATCCTCCTCATCATCACCATCATTGTTCATCATCATCTTCATCGTCACCCTCATCCTCATCATCATCACCATCATCATCATCATCACCCTCATCCTCATCATCATCATCATGGTCATCCTCATCATCGTCATCATCATCATCATCATCATCACCCTCATCCTCATCATCGTCATCATAGTCATCATCCTCCTCATCATCACCATCATTGTTCATCATCATCTTCATCGTCACCCTCATCCTCATCATCATCACCATCATCATCATCATCACCCTCATCCTCATCATCATCATCATGGTCATCCTCATCATCGTCATCATCATCATCATCATCATCACCCTCATCCTCATCATCGTCATCATAGTCATCATCCTCCTCATCATCACCATCATTGTTCATCATCATCTTCATCGTCACCCTCATCCTCATCATCATCATCATAGTCATCATCCTCCTCATCATCACCATCATTGTTCATCATCATCTTCATCGTCACCCTCATCCCCATCATCATCACCATCATCATCATCATCATCCTCATCCTCATCATCATGGTCAGCATCATCATCATCATCATCATCATCACCCTCATCCTCCTCCTCATCATCATAGTCATCATCCTCCTTATCATCACCATCATTGTTCATCATCATCTTCATAAGCATAGATAAATGTAAATTGCATATATTCAGTGAGCACTAAATCGCATATGCGAGATATCGCATATGCGTTTTGGAGAACATGTAAAAAACCTGCTTGTTCATTAAAAAACATTGTATCAATATCACATATGCGATATATCGGAGGTGCATTATACTGCATATGCGAAATGTGTTGTATACAAAATGTCGGGTTGCGCACTGTGAGCCAGGTTTATTGTATCAAAAGACATAATTCGTCTGAACCCACACACAGAGAACTGTTCAACGTGCAATTTTTAATGGGGAATGTACGTAATAGAGGTCGAAAGTCAGCAAGGAAGGTGCTTACACCGGAAGAAGCAGAAAATAAAAAAGAAAAAAAGAGGGAAGATTCAAGAAATCGTCGACATTCATTACATGAGCAAATAGTTCCCATTCCCCCTCAACAGATACCTGATGTAGAGGTTGAGGAATATAATGCAACATTAAAGGAAGTTGGTTATAGGGAAGTTGATATTATTGATCCATTAGTAAATGGACAATCTTGTGAAGAGTTCAATAATTATGTTACTCCCGATGCAAATGTGACTCAGCAACAACCATGGTTGGTGGTTCAATCTCCTAATCAAAGTTGTCATCCTGCAGTGGATGTAAACGTCACTCCAACATTTCAAACGGCAACAAATTTTGCATCAAAACGAAAGAGAACTCCTAAACGAATACAAGTGGATGAGAGCGGACTGACTTCCATGGAAGGTAAGGTGGCTAAACGCACTATCCTTTGTCATTGTTCTCAAATAATGAAACAATACTTTGATAACAAATCCGAAGCCGGTAAATGCCAATTGTTTTTAGCTTTGCTTAAATCTAGAAATATGGAAACTTTAAGAAGAAATTTAGGCATAACAACAATGAAGAATATCGAATCAAGTAATCACATTGTTAAATCTCTTGCTACTGCATTCACATCGATTGGTAAAAAAACTCGTGTGACAAGACTATAACGTGGCTCGTCGTGTATTGGTTGAATCAATTGTATGTAGATCCACACGACACCGTCGTTTACTTAAATGCACATCACAAATTGTGCCTTTACATCCAAAGACACTCAAAAAATATTTAGTAAGAAGAGACAACCTTGATGTAGAGGGACAAATGGAAACATTATGGGCATTTAGCAGTAGGTTTCCCCACAAAGACATGAAGTTAGTCGAAGCAGTGAAGGGCCTAGTGCAAACGTTTTGGCATGATAACACTAGGCCTTCTTCTAGCATGAAGGATGTGTTAAAACATTGTAGGGGTTCTAGAAACAATGAAACTCATGTTAAACATTATCTTGAAATGACATAAACTCAACTGTTCGAGATGTTTAAAGTTGCCTACGTAGAGCTAAGGCTCGAGCAAATATCTTTTGAAAAATGCAAGCCTTGGTATTTTAGAATCAATACCATCCAGAACACTTGTTGTTGTAGATACCACATAGAGTTTGACCTATATTACCATACATTTGCACATATATGCTGTTTTTTGCATCCTAACAAAATGCATACAGGAATGCTCAAGTACAGTACCGCTAATGCATCCAGATATTTCATCCATAGCATAATGTGTCCGAGGCAAGATGGGTAGACACATTACTTAAAACAATGTGTAGAAGGTTCTTGCAACAATTGTGGTGGGCTATCATTATGGTCTGATTGCATCCATGAAAGTGAAGATCAAGCATTCAGGAATGCAATTGTCGAGAAGCAAAACTATCAGTATGAGACATATCAGCTACATGATGGGAAAGAAAGCAGGAAGATTAAATTGGTGACTTCACAGGTAAATTGTTGAATATTGACATATTAATATTCATGTACATAGTCATCATATATGTGGTTTATTGACATATTAATATTCATGTACCAGGTGCGAGTATGTGATTTTATTCTAGAGTTTCGTGGAAAGATCCAACAGTACATTCAACATGTCGATATGGCACGGTGGCAAGATGAGCAATTCAGAATATGCCGAGACACCTTCCCTCTCAGAACAATACTATCATTGGTTGATTTTGTGGAAAATTACACCCTACAACCACAAAATGAAATTCAAAGTCAGCACTATCACTCAAAGCAGGTGAGCGTAATGGTCCATATCACGTATCGACATGGGAAAGATAGCAACGAAGAGAAATGTGTGATACTGAAAGAAAGTCACTTCTACATAAGTGATGACCGAACCCATGACATTTATTACGTGCAACATTGCTTTAAATTATTCTATGATCATGTGATAGCTATGGATATACCATTTTATCGTCATTTCATTTGGTCAGATGGTTGTGCTGGACAGTTCAAGAATGCACGTGTATTTGAATGGTTGTGTTTGTTGCACATAAAATACAAGGTGCCACATGTATGGAACTACTTTGAAATTGGTCATGGAAAAGGAGAGCACAATGGTTCTAGTGCATGCATTAAAACTACCCTTCGAAGGGAAGAGATGAAGTTTACAGGTGCTTGCCTTCGAGACGTTGCATCATAGTCGAATGGTGTGCATCTGTCATGGGAGAACAAGCAACAAGGAAACACTTAGTGCAAATAATATTCTAGGAGGTGACAAAGGTGGACTGATCACAAACACATCGGGTGAACACAGTGCATGGAACTCGACAGTTTCATTCAATTAGAAGCTCAAACAACTCGGCCCTAAAAATTTGGACAAGATTGAAGGCTTGTTTTTGCAGTTCCTATAGCATCGATGAATGGGATGATTTTTAGGATACGGATACCGTTGATACATGGGATCGAGTGACACTTTGCACCAATTTCAATGGGGTTAATGAAATAGACCATTTGGAAGATGATCAGACACATATTTCTATAGACTATGATCACATATCGGATCTCATACAAGCAGGTACATGAGTAGTACCTAAATAAGAAAATGCATTTATGTATTGTTTACTCGACCTATGTAGAATTTAATTTATGTAGAAATTAGAAATTCAAGACCTTATTTACAAAATGTATTGTTAACTCAACCTATTTCCTTTCACACGTTAGATATATGCAGTGGTTGCCCCAAAAAATAATGAATGGGGTTTTGACTATTGGTTGGCATGTTGCTTATAGGGGAAACAAACCATTCTCGAACCTGTTAGAGACGATGAAAATATTGAATTCCCAATTGGATCGATGGTTATAAAAGGGGAGTACTTGACACTTGCATCGCAACAGAAAAGGAAGGGTGGGTATGTATATCAGGATTATAGACCAAGAACTATTGTATACCACTTCACCAACCTAGTAGTTGGTATAAACATCAAGTTGCGTACACTTGGTCACAAAAAAAGGTCACATGTATGATACTTGCTACCTCATATAGAGCACAAAATATTGATGGACACCATCATCCCAGAGATGATCCAGATGGCCTACTTGTATGAGTGCATTGTCAGGTGCGTTATTTAACCTTTAAAGTGAATTTTGAAGCACAATTTCAATTATTTATCCTTACTTTATTCCCAATGTAATAAACCTGTGATTAACAGATACCATTCACAGACATAATATTATTCAGAGGATACTGGACACTATAAACATGATCGTACAACCTCGGGTGAGTTATCTATAAATCATGTTTGCACATTTTCATTGGGTTCTCTTTTATTTATTATGATGTTACTAATGTCTAGCCTTTCGTGTGCCTAGGATACAAACACCATCTACGACACATTTGAGGCACCAAGAATGGTGTCTTTAGACACCAACAAATAGAGTTTGGAAAATAACAAGCTCTTGAGTTGTTGAAATTTACATTTCTTGATGTTTTTAGTTTAATATACATTTAATTACATTGCCATGTACAAATCGGAAACCACCTAGGCTTACATGATCACCAATACTTGCATGCACCAACTAGGCTTTCATGAACACCAATTTGCATGCACGAACTAGGGTTGACAAGGTATGAGATGGAACTAGG
The DNA here is from genome assembly GCA_001517045.1 of Pseudotsuga menziesii. Taxonomy (NCBI): domain Eukaryota; kingdom Viridiplantae; phylum Streptophyta; class Pinopsida; order Pinales; family Pinaceae; genus Pseudotsuga; species Pseudotsuga menziesii. The sequence continues at coordinate 20,255 of LPNX010944958.1, forward strand.
GTTTAGTGAGAAATTTGCAAGTTAAGAGAGGGAGCTAGAAACACATGTCCATGTAAAAATCGGAAACCAACTAGGCTTTCATGAATACCACTTTGCATGCTATCACTAGGGTTGACAAATAATGAGATGGATTGGGTTTTAGTGAGCAATTTACAAGTTAAGAGAGGGAACTAGAAACACATGATCACCAATACTTGCATGCACAAACTAGGCTTTCATGAACACCAATTTGCATGCACCAACTAGGGTTGACAAGGTATGGGATGAAACTAGGGTTTAGTGAGCAATTTACAAGTTAAGAGAGGGAAATAGAAACACATGATCACCAATACTTGCATGCACCAACTAGGGTTTAGTGAGCAATTTACAAGTTAAGAGAGGGAAATAGAAACACATGATCACCAATACTTGCATGCACCAACTAGGCTTTCATGAACACCAATTTGCATGCTATAACTAGGGTTGTCAAATAATGAGATGGATTAGGGTTTAGTGAGTAATTTGCAAGCTAGGAGAGGGAACTAAAAACACATGATCATTGATACTTCCATGCACCAACTAGGCTTTCATGAAAACCAATTTGCATGCACCAACTAGGGTTTAGTGAGCAATTTTCAAGTTAAGAGAGGAAACTTAGAAACACATGATCACCAATACTTGCATGCACCAACTAGGCTTTCATGAACACCAATTTTCATGCACCAACTAGGGTTGACAAGGTATGAGATGGAACTAGGGTTTAGTGAGCAATTTACAAGTTAAGAGAGGGAACTAGAAACAAATGATCACCAGTACTTCCATGCACCAACTAGGCTTTCATGAACACCAATTTGCGTGCTATCACTAGGGTTGAAAAATAATGAGATGGATTAGGTTTTAGTGAGCAATTTCCAAGTTAAGAGAGGGAACTAGAAACACATGGACATGTACAAATCATAAACCAACTAGGCGTTCATGAACACCAATTTGCATGCTATCACTAGGATTGACAAATAATGAGATGGAACTAGGGTTTACTTCAAGCTATTTACAAGTTAAGAGAGGGAACTAGAAACACATGGCCATGTACAAATCGTAAACCAACTAGGCTTTCATGAACACCACTTTGCATGCTATCACTAGGGTTGACAAATAATGAGATGGATTAGGGTTTACTAAGAAATTTACAAGTTAAGAGAGGGAAATAGAAACACATGATCACCAATACTTGCATGCACCAACTAGGATTTCATGAACACCAATTTGCATGCACCAACTAGGGTTGACAAGGTATGAGATGGAACTAGGGTTTAGTGAGCAATTTACAAGTTAGGAGAGGGAACTAGAAACACATGATCACCAATACTTGCATGCATCAACTAGGCTTTCATGAACACCAATTTGCATGCACCAACTAGGGTTGACAAGGTATGAGATGAAACTAGGGTTTAGTGAGGAATTTACAAGTTAAGAGAGGGAACTAGAAACACATCATCACCAATACTTGCATGCACCAACTAGGCTTTCATAAACACCAATTTGCATGCTATCACCAGGGTTGACAAATAATGAGATGGATTAGGGTTTAGTGAGAAATTTACATGTTAAGAGAGGGAACTAGAAACACATGGACATGTACAAATCGAAAACCAACTAGGCTTTCAGGAACACCTATTTGCATGCTATCACTAGGGTTGACAAATAATGAGATGGAACTAGGGTTTACTTCAAGCAATTTACAATTTAAGAGAGGGAACTAGAAACACATGGCCATGTACAAATCGAAAACCAACTAGGCTTTCATGAACACCAATTTGCATGCTATCACTAGGGATGACAAATAATGAGATGGAACTAGGGTTTACTTCAAGCAATTTACAAGTTAAGAGAGGGAACTAGAAACACATGGCCATGTACAAATCAGAAACCAACTAGGCTTTCATGAACACCAATTTGCATGCTATCACTAGGGTTGACAAATAATGAGATGAAACTAGGGTTTAGTGAGCAATTTACAAATTAAGAGAGGGAACTAGAAACACATGGCCATGTACAAATTGGAAACCAACTAGGGTTGACAAATAATGAGATGGAACTAGGGTTTAGTGAGCAATTTACAATTTAAGAGAGGGAACTAGAAACACATGGACATGAACAAAATGGAAACCAACTAGGGTTTCATGAACACCAATTTGCATGCTATCACTAGGGTTGACAAGTTATGACATGGAACTATGGTTTAGTGACCTCTTTACAAGTTATGAGATGGAACTAGAAACGCATGGATGTATGTACATATTGAAAACCAACTAGGGTTTGTAGGGTATGATGTATGTTACTATGGTATGATGTTAGTATCATAGGATATTGTAGGGTATGATATGGTATATATTACACATGCATGCATGACTTAGTGTTATGATGTTAATGTATGGTATAGTACAATGGTATGGTATGTTAGTATGGTATGATGTTAGTATGTTATGTTATGGTATGTTATTGTATGTTAGTATGGTATGATGTTAGTGTCATAGGGTAATGTAGGGTATGTTATTGTATGTTAGTATGGTATGATGTTAGTGTCATAGGGTATTGTAGGGTATGTTATTGTATGTTAGAATGGTATGCTGTTAGTATCATAGGGTATTGTAGGGTATGATATGGTATATATTACACATCCATGCATGACATAGTGTTATGATTGTTAGTGTATGTAATTTAGTTAGTGTATGGTATGGTTATGATGTTAAAAATTTGAGGATAGCCATAATGTTAAAATGTTGATGAGTGGTAAATTCTTCCTTTAAGTATTGGAAATTCATAAGTTAGCACACATGTGAACCACAAATATCATTATATCACATAGGTGAACCACACATATTATGTTCCAAGATCAAGTCAACCATATATGTATAAATTTGAACCTTCCTTTATATTATATATGAATAGAAATAATGTTACAAAAATTGTCATGCCACATGGCCATAATACAAAATAGTGGATCAAAAAGTACATTTGTGTGTATATAAACAAAAAGTTACATCTATGTATCCCACCTACACATTTATTCTATTTATCCCTCCTTTCGCTGCCACTGCCAATGTCTTCGGAGAAGTCTAGCTTTATTTTCCGATTGCTAACTGGTGATTCCTATCACTGAACAAGAGGGATAGGTCACATCAGTGGAGAAAAATCTGGTGCTCTTTAAGGACCAGTGCCTCAATTGAATCCTGCATAAAATAACATATGTCAAATTCAGATAATAAAAAGAATCTTAGACATATATACTACATGGATGAAAAATGATGTTTTCAAAAAAAGTGAAACATAAACGTACCTGCTGGCTCATGATAGGTGGGTCATCAATATCATGCTCTTCAAGCACCAGCGCCTCAAGAGAATCCCGCATAAAATAACATATGTCAAATTCAAATAATAAAAAGAATCTTAGACATATATACTACATGGACGAAAAATGATGTTTTCAAAGAAAGCAAAACATAAACGTACATGCTGGCTCGTGATAGGTGGGTCATCAATCTGGTGCTCTTAAAGCACCAGTGCCTCAATAGAATCCTGCATAAAATAACATATATACTACATGGACAAAAAATGATGTTTTCAAAGAAAACGAAACATACATGTACCTAACGGCGGGGAAGAGGTGGGTCGGAAACAACCTTGAGTTGGTGCTCTTCAAGCACCAATGGATCAATGGTTCCCTACATAATGTAACATATGTCAATGTCAGATAATACAAAGAAAACGAGACATATACATGATGGATGAAAAATTATTTTTCCAAAGAAAGCAAAACATAATTAAAAGCATATTTAAAATAATACCTGTGTTTGGGAATCTACCTCTGCATGAGAGGGAATAGGCTAAGATTCAATGTACTCATCCTGATCACCCTACATAAATCATGTTTTATCAAAATTATGATGTATTGAATGTTACAATCTCTACTATAAATATGTAAATAAAGTTGACAAATTAACAAGTATAGTTCTTACCCCTGTTGGTGAAGAACCAAACCCATATGCAATATTGACAGCCACATCAATGTTCTCAACATTGATCGGCGGACTATGCGACTCTGGTGTGCCATGAGACACCAATTGTATATTTGTTTACATAATTTGTTAGATAATTAAATAGAAATAAATTGCGAAACAATTGAAAACTGTGATATGAAACAAAATATAATATGAAAATAATGAGTTTTACTTACAAATCGAAGTAATCCATCGTCTCAGAAGTCTGAAGGAGGGCCATAGCATATGCCTCCACATGATGTGCAAGGGTGTGGAGTAATACGACACTCTAAACGCTCTGCATCTCCTGTGTGATGTACGGATGGGCCGGCCTTAGAAGTGCTAGCCCCTTGGTCTACATTTCCTTGGACATCAGTTCCATGCTGAAGCAATGTATTTGCCAAGTCAAATAATGCCTCCTGTGTATCCTCAATCACAGGACTCGTGAGAGGATATAGGCAAGGGGGTTTTGGTGTGTGTGGAGGGCATGGCACATGGTTAGGATTCGTCCTATCCCTTTCCCTATCTTGGGGCATCCCATGACCAACACCCTGGAAGCCTAAGATATTGAAGTAGTTAACATGTTTCCCTAGGATGAATTCTGCATACAACTTCCTAAGGAAATAAAATGGGATGTCCCTATTCCCATGAGTCTTCATCGAAGACCATATACCAACGATCTATCCAATTGGCCTTTATATTTGGTTCAATGCACCAGTCTATGGAAATGTGTGCTCGAGTGGTGGGTGGAACCAATCCGGTGCTAGGGTCCCGAAAGAATGAAAATAATTGGTCTTTTGTAATTTTAAGGTCTTTGATGTCTTTATAACTCAATCCATCGAAGTAGTATTTCCTCCTAGATTCTCTGTACGAGCTAATGTTGTATAGAGCTCCTTGGGCATTGGAAATTATGTTTGTTATTGTATCCAATGCATCAGCTAAACACTGTCTCAAATGATTCCCCCCTCTAATAGATGAGCTAAGGCGCCTCAATGACGCCAAACGCACAATAATATGTGAGTTTCGATCTTGTTCCCCCTTCGGGTTTGGGTTTGGGTTCATCTTTGGGTTAGGTTCTGGGATATTAGAGGGTGGGTTTTCCACATTGTCTTGTTCATTTCTGTTATATGTTAATTTTTAAACAAAAAAATACAAGTTGTTTTACTTAATAATTCTTTGATTTCATTCAATTTTTTTTATTAAATTTGTTTTAAATAATTAAAAAAACTATAAAATTAAGAAAAACAATAAAGAATTGAAGACTAACAGAAATGGATAAGAGAATTTACCTGCCATTGGAGCCTATCCACCTCCAACTTGACCTCCAACTCGACCTCCAAAAGCTAAAACACAAATCACCTCTATGTTTTTTCGCCCATGCACTTTATCGCTCTCCCAATGCTTGAATGTGCAAATGATATTTGAGGCTCGTGGCCTCTGTTTTGTTTTTCTTTTTAGTTTTCAATATCACATATGTGATATATTTGAAACCCGTGGCCTCTGTTTTGTTTTTTTTTAGTTTTCAATATCGCATATGCGATATATAGCACTTGCGATATATATCACATATGCGATATATCGCACTTGCGATATATATCGCATACGTGATATATCGCATATGCGGAATTTAACTTTTACAAAACGCATATGCGATATCTCATATGTAATACTTCCTTACAAACGTTAGCCTTGTGTTTGGGCTCGGGTTATTCCGAACATACCATCAATAATGCATATACATTCTTGAGTTGCACTTCGAAAGTGCGTTTTTGATTTCTTAAGTGGCACTAAAAAGTGGAACCAACTTCGTGCGAGCGCCCTTTTATTTTAAAACGATAGAGCCCAGCTCTGAACTCAATGAGGCTATCAACCTCTATCTAGTTAAGTTTTAGTTTTTATAATAAATTTTAGTAGGTGAAGAAAGATTGTGAAATAGTCAGGATTGTAAATGGGAATGCGATTTTTCTCCTATCAGTAAATTATGGATACTGTTTGATATATATATATATATATATATATATATATATATATATATATATATTGCATAGTTTGGTTTTGTTAACAGGCTTGAGCCTCGACCTTTTAATTCTAAAGGTTGTAAGCCATTCCTTATTATTTGGTTCTGTTTTTGCAAATTGTTTATGTAATATTTTTAATTATTATCCTGTATTACAAGGATTCCAGTGCAAAGTTTATGTGATATTTTACTATGTTTAAGAGTAATATTTTACTCCGTTTTTGGCTCAAAAGGGTTAATTAAAGATTAAACCCTACAATTCGATAATAGCATTATTTATACTTTAGTAATTCTTAGCTCTGTTTATTTTATATTTACCTTAATGCTTTTTACAGCTTATTTTTAAATCTCAGCTAAGAAGGATTAGGGTTTATTACTGCATACTTGTGAATAGGACATATTTATTTTTCAAAACCTAAGTAGTGTATTTAAGTTACTGTAGAGACTTCTATATAAGATCAGAGACACATAGTGTCTGAAAATCAAATGTTATAAAAATGTTTTGAAAATGCTCTTTACCTGGTTCTTAAATGATAGCCTGTTTACTATACCTATGTTTATTTATTAAACTGTAAGTTCTATTTTTTATAAAGAATACTAATATTAGAATTAGTTCTATAAATAATATGATTACTAATTTTTTTACATACCTATATTTTAGTTTTTATCTGAAGTAAATACATTTACTGCAGACAATATTTACTACTTCTTTACAGTAGAAATCATAAGCAAACTAAAGTAAAATGTAGTTACAAATTTCATTCAAGTGAAAAGAATCATCATATTCACCTAAACACCCAGCTGTACTAGAGTACTACCTGAGCCAGACGTGGAAAAATACAGTATGGAAATTCTAATTCTATTTGTTTCTCATTTTGCATATTTATTACTATTTCTAACATAAACTGCAATTTACCAAGTCTAACATTACACAATTGCTCCTTTCTTCACAAACCCTAATTAAATACTAACATGCCTGTATTTAAAAACTAGTAAACATTTTATTGAGGATGGTAAATAAAAATAACATAAAGACAAATAGAACTTGTCAATGATAAGACGACAACAACTTAAGGAGGTTGTTCCTCCCAATCAATATCCTAGAGAACGCTCAAACAATGCTTCCTCAGGACCCCCGAGCTTGTTCTTGGTCCTCTTGGTAGAGTTCTGGGTGGAGAATATAACCTTAAGACCTTTTGTCACCTGACTGGTTGAATTACCTCAGTAATCAAAATTTGCTCACATCAGTAAGAACTTCACCCTAATAGCTGCAATAAGTTCAGTCTCAGCAGTTAACCCCTCAAACTCACTTGAGTAATCCCCTCCATTGAATTTCTCTTGAGTAAATTCATTCACCCTAAATGATCACCTTTTAGAATGAGTAGCCTCAGCTGTCTTCAATGGGAAATTTTATAGAGATGCCTAGGTCTTCTAGGCCAGTTTTCATTTAATGAGCTACCTATCCACTTTCTTGGGGAATCTTGACCACAAATATAGGGAAGTTGCCACCTACAACAGTTGGAAGTAGTTTGAGGATGCTGCCACTTGTCAGTGTACTCTCCACCCAATCTCCTCCACCAATTGACTAGTAAACACTCTTTTAACAACTTCCCTAAGCTGTTGTCTCATCATTTATTTATTTATAAATAAAATATTCTGAATTACCTTAATTATTCTTGACCACACTGGGTCATCAATTACAAACTTAGCATAAAATATAACACAATGTTCCTCAATTAACATTAAATTGTTTTTTGCAAATTGGGGCATGTGACAGTTTCGATATGGATTATATATATTTACTCAGCTATTCACCCAGCTATAAACCCAACCAATTATACCTATCGTATTCACTAAGCTATAAACCCATCCAAATGATATATTTAAACATTGGACTTTAAATTAATATTTCTTTAGATTACATGTATATAATTTTTCATATCTATTTTACCATTCATATATATATATATATGTGTGTGTGTGTGTGTGTGTGTGTGTGTGTGTATATAATCGCATAGTATATGCAAAGAGAGTCATAGACGTCCTCATGTTTGAGGATCTGCACTCATTATTATTTGATTTGGGTGGTGCAAGGACATTTGATATGTGTGATGGAGGAATAGTAGTGGGACGTGGGCATCAAATAATATATCTACTATTGAGTCCTATTTTTTTTCCTAACCAAGAACCAGTACATATGAACACAACGGAGCTAGAGCAGGAGTAGAGAACAGAGTCACTTGTAGTAGTAAACCTAAACTGAGGCCAACCTTACTTTGAATGTGAGAACGATCTGTCCAACGACAAGTAGAACTGTCATTGTGGTACTACTGAGTCCTGTTGTGTGACAAAGAACTCAGAAATACACTAAACGCCTAGTTCAAGTCACATGGGACATGCCTAGTTCCACTCATATTGGAGTAGTCAACGGGTTAAGTATTTTCCTCTTTTCATATTTGGTTTTATTGAAATTTCTTTTATTTTCACATTTGGTCTTTACCAACATAGGAAAATAATTACGCCGTAAGGCGTTTTTCTCCGAGGTCTTGTTTTTGGGTAATCGTTCTTAATTGGTTCATCTTTAGTCGTCTCTCTGGAAAATTGAAAACTGTCACGTATTTCCCACCCAGCTTTCGCACGTGTTTCATTTTGTCCTCTATCTAACTAATGATAACTGGCCACCCATTTCCCACCCGCACGAGCTAATGAAATGCGGGACAGCTGGTCGTCCACTTCATAACCAAGGATTTCACAGCGTAAACATATTCTAATGGATCTTCTACCGTATCTTCTGAATATAGACATGGCTGTTCCTCCACCATTTTATTTCCTTCTTATTTTCGAGTCAAATTACCAAGTGCAAAATACAACAGCTTAGTAACTCTTCCTTAGAGCTACCTGTAGCTAGCCTAGGTGGCAACGTTGGTGAATATCGTTATAGTATAAACCACTTTAATTACAAGTTGCCTTGATTTTATAGTATAAACCACTTTATTCTATAGTTACAATATAGACTCTTATAATATGCACAATATCTCAATCTCTTAGACAATGGCCTATAGTTATAGTATAGACTCTTAGAATATGCACAATATCTCAATTTCTTAGAGAATGGCCTTTTTAAATCTTGTTCGGCACCACAGATCCCACAGGTTGAAGATGGGATTAACAATGGAAAACTTAAAGCAAATCCACGCGACCAATTAAAATTTAAGAACAAAACACTATTCAAGGAATAATCAAAATAGACCTACATGTGGGAAGGTTATAATAAGGCCAAGCAACCATTACCCAGATCAATTGGCAATCAAACAGGGTTGTGCCTCATCATAAACCAGAAATAGATGACTTCGGTTTTGTAGAGAATATCGTATTGAAGTCGGTAGCACAATAGAGGCTAGAGAAAAGCAAATAAAATTTCTATAAGGCACGAAATTGTTATTTACATTTTATTTACTTTTTAAAATATTTTTCTTTTTTTTATTTTTATTTTTATTTTTAAAATAATAATTTAATTAAGGTTAGTTGGTTGTAATATTATTATTTAATTTTTTTCATTATTTTAAAAATTATTAATTTTTACAATTTAAAAAAAATAGTTTTATATATTAATAATTAAAAAAAATTATAATTTATTAGGTTCATAGAAATTAATAATAATAATTGAGATGAAAATTTGTATATAGAATATTATAAATTTAAGTTATATATATATGTCAATTTTGTTTTTTCTTTCGAATATAGTTTCTTTTTATTACCTTATTTGAAACAAAATATGTTTTAAAGAGTTGAAACAAAATTAAATTGAAGTTTTACTAAACTATGCATGATGTTGTAAAAAGAATCCAAATCATTTTAATCAAAACCATTTATTAATTTAAGATATAGTTAAAAAATATATATTAAGTTTATATGTAAAATTTTAAATTTAACTATATTTTATGGAAATAATAATTTATATTTTAATAACATCCATACGTGTTTTTATTTGAGATTTAGGCATGGACAAGCACCTATGTTTTTTCTAAATTGCATTTGTTTGCTACAAACAATTGTATTGTTTAAATATATTGATTCATTACACATTTAAAATAAACAATTATTAAAAAATATTATAAATTGAATAAGGAACTTTCTTATTCAAAAATTGCATGACCTTGAATTGTACTTAAATGTAGGTTTTATACATAGCAAAGGTTGCATGAAAGACTTATATCCAATTAGATATAATTGATTTTCAAGGTGCTAAATATTCGAGTGGGATCAATGATCGATGAGTTGGGCCCTTATGAGCTTATGCAACTTTTATATGAACTCTCAATCTTTAGAAGCGCTCAAACATGTATTGCTCAATTGGGCTAATTTTTACTTATTTAAACTATTCATATGAATTGAGCAAGATATTTGCCCAATGCCAAGTATGTTTGGG
>LPNX010944958.1:35204-51679 GCA_001517045.1 Pseudotsuga menziesii
TACTTAAAAATTCATTTCTTACGAAATATGTGTGACATACTTTATGGAAAGATCACATCCATGATATTAGTTCACAAAATTGGGTGTGTGATATTAGTTCAAACTGAAGCCCTTTTAACTAATAGTAGACCCGACCTTGCGTTTCTATGAACACATCGATAGAGGAGATGCATATCATAGGATCATTTTGAAGGCTTTAGATGTTGAAACCTTAAATTAAATAAATAAATTATTTTAATAGTGACGGTTTCTGAAAAAATATGAAAGGGCAGTGGGTTTCAAGAATACCAAAGCTCAGTTTGAATGGTATCGATTTCTTCGTGATTTGTGGGTGATGAAGAGCATAGGACAACATGAAATTGTAATCTCTAAGTAAGTTGTTATAGAATTTATTTTGGTTCGCAGGTGAAGATCTCTTTGCAAAACTAGTATTGTAATTGGTGTGAAATATACGCATAATGTAAATGGTGTGAAATATATCTATTCATGAAGGAAATGTTGTGGCTTTGTTAATTAATTAAACCTTTTATATATATCTTCTTTGGGACATAAATGCTTCCTTAACCTTTTATATGTGTTCGTAAGCTTTTCCTTATCTTTGATGATTGCGTTGTTTTGTTGTGCAATGGTAAAATTTTAAGATAATGATAAATACTAGCATACCCCTAAAGTGGGGAAATGAAACACCGAATTGAACTTCGATATGTTGTAAAAATGAGAGAAAGTTGTGTGTGTAGATAATATAAGTTTATGGTACCACCCAATAAAGCCCTTGGCTAACTCTTTCCATAGTTGATCCTTCGTCTATTAACAGAACTCAAAAGGATCCTTTTGGAGGGGTGGGTCTTCTATTAAGTTGGCCTATAAGGTCCTATACAACTCCCTATTTCACTTTCCTAAGTAACAAATATTTGTTCTTGTTGAGCCAACCAATAAGTAGGGATCATGACATACACCCTAAATATATTTCGTATTCACTATCTTGTTCAAATTAATTTGTGAAATGATAAAAAAGATAATATATTCATTCACACAAACATTAGGATGTTTATATTGACATATAAGCAAATCTAAATGCCCATTAAGTTTGTGACAATGTGTTACAAGGTATGGACAGCTTGAAGTTGAGAAAAATATCCAAGTAACCAACTATACAAGTATTCACAATCTCATGATATGTCATTTATCATCGGGACACAAACATTTCAAAGTCTTCTAGTCTATTCAATATTGTCTTAACAAACAAGGAAGATGATTTGTCTTAACTATTGGCCTTTCATGTAAATTGTTGAGCTCCTCAACTACATCAATACGTTATTTCCACAACAAGAGTCACTGCACTATGTTGTGTAATACATATCATATGATTGACATTTATGCCTATGTAACTAGGTCACAACACCACAAGTGTCTGGCAAAGAATACTAGTGTGTTTATACCACAACGTTACTTTCCAAGTTTAATTTGTGTCAAATATTTGCCACTATAATGTGCATCGAGCACCAATACCTTTATACTAACATGCATATCAAAGACAACAACCAAATCCACAAGTGAGTGCTTAAACAAATGCTTAATGAATCTTTCTCATCAATCCGATCAATCAATTATGCTTTATCAAACTCTCGACCCTTTCATTATCACCGCTGGACCAAAGAAATCCTTTTTAGACCATAGCTTTAAATGAGTTTTTATTTAGACAAAACCTTAAAGTGTTGATTAGGATCTTATTGGCCAAGTTAATCGAAGACCCACCCTTCCAAAAGGATCTTATGAGTTGTGTTGATAGATGAAGGATCAACCATGAAAAGAGTTAGCCAATGGTAGGTTTTATTGGGTGGCAAGTTAATTCCCTTTCCACATTATACTAAGTCCATATATACAACAATTAAACACCATCAAAAGGATGTTATGAGTTGTGTTGGTAGATGAAGGATTAGCGATGAAAAGAGTTAGCCAAAGGCTTTATTGTGTGGTAAGTTAATTCCTTTCCACGTTATACTAAGTCAATATATACAACGATTAAACACCCTCATAGACTCCGACTCTGACATCAGAAAAAACACGTCACTATTGTTCAATGCAACACGCAATGACAGAGAAAGCCATAAGATGTTGTCCCTCATTGATTGTACTTTAATGGGTAAACTTATCTTTCTATGTAATGAAATTATCTCAAGATAGCCGGTGAACGATTTCCCAAGACTCATGCTGTAAGGTATAATGCCTATCCCACTTGCTCTACCAACCATGAGTCCTAAAGTTCGATGTGGAAACATTTTTACCCAACAAATAAAGATACAAATTTGTTGATGACAGAACTGAATCAATTTGCTACCATTTCATTTACCGGGCCGCCCCTCCTCACTTATTCAAAATCTATTGCGACAACTAAACTGTCCAAGAGTGACAGATGTCGTTCTCCCAAATAAATCTAAATATAAAATATTTTGAAACCCATAATTAAAAGGAGAGCTTTTATAACTCTATGCTACATATATCGTTCAATCGCATATGATTTTCTTCGGAATGATTTGCTGGAAACATGATTGAAAGGCAATCTCTTTGCCTCGCAGGGTTTAGGATGAGCTGGTAACTCCATGAGTCTAGGTTTTGAATCTCGCTGTGTCTTCTTTTCCCCTTTAACATTTACTTTTCCCACATGAATTTATATTTGGGAGGTCTCTAATGACTCGCTAATTTTAATGAGCGAATTATATTGGTATTTTCGTATATAGTTGTGCAAATTCGAGTCTTAGGGTTCCTCTAATCTGTCGCTCATCAAATCTGTTCAAGGTTATGGCTTGCTTAATTTATTTCCACTAAAATTGTCGAGCTAGGAGTTGGCTGTGTTTCTTTTTCCATGCTTATAAGTAGCACAGTTGTCAGCAAACACAAGGGTTTTGAGAAAGAAATATGCGATATTGATGCTTAGGGTTTAAACACCTAGATGATGTTTTATCTCTTTTCCTCCCTATGTGTTGATATTGATGGTGAGGGTAATAGAGTTTGTTTTCATTTATTTTTGTGTCCATGTGTTGACTAGCGTCAACTTCTTTAATTCTGTGCTTGGCTTCCCATGCATTGCAATCCTATCAATGACAATAATTTAATCTTATTAGCGGCCGTAATTTTTGCATGTGTGTCAATAAACGACCGTAATTTAATCTTATCAGTGGCCGTAATTCTTGCATGTGTGTCAATAAGTTGCCTGTGGTTTGTACAGAACGAGCTAAATCGATGGATTACGCTGATTCCAGTTGTTTTCTTATTTTAAAAATGAAATTAATTTGGTAATTCTTGCTGTGTGTCAATAAAATGCCTGTGGTTTTCTTCCTGTACAGAATTAGCTAAATCGATGGATTACGTTGATTCTAGTTGTTTTCTTATTTTAAAACAAAAATTAATTTGGTAAATGTTGCATGTGTGTCAATAAACTGCCTGTGGTTGGCTTCCTGTACAGAACGAGCTCAATCGATGGATGACACTGATTCCAGTTGTTTTCTTATTTTATAAAAGAAATTAATTTGGTAATTCTTGCCTGTCTATCAATAAACTGCCTCTGGTTTGCTTCTCGTACAAAACGAGCTAAATAGATGGATTACACCGATTCGAGTTGTTTTCTTATTTTAAAAAGAAATTAATTTGGTAATTCTTGTTGTGTGTCAATAAAATGTCAATGGTTTGCTTCCTATATAGAACGAGCTAAATCGATGGATTACCCTGATTCTAGTTGTTTTCTTATTTTAAAAAATAAATAAATTTGGTTATTAGTTGTAGTGCTTTGATGTTGATGGTTAAACACAGACCTGCCTCTGATAATGGATGGGGTGGGATATTTCTCTAGGATTGAACGATTATGACGTGGATCCTTCTCTAGGATTGAATGATTATGACGTGGATCCTTCTTTGATGACGCTTTTGGTGTGTAAAAATTGACAAATATTGACAGGGGGTGGCGAATGACGTGGATCAACATGGATCTTTCTCTGATGTGCTTAAATATTGACAGGGGCGGCTCCTCATTCGCCATCGCCGTTGACAGACGATGAAAGATTGAGTAGAACCGTCCCCTTAATAACACACCTTCAGTGTAACAAGTATGAAGATTAGGTGTAAGCTAAACTCTCGACCATTTGCACCTGAAATTAGACGAAAATTGGGCAAATGCTGCTTTTCAGTGATTGGAATTGTATAATCCAGGTGCCCTAGAAGTAATCGAGGGTCCCGAATCCATTTTTGAAATAAAAATTGCAATTTCAACACTGAAAATCTCATTTTCAACGGCAAATTGTGTTGTCAGATTCCGGCCAAACTTGCCGTGAAAGGTGCAAATTGTCTAGAGTTTAGCCAAACTTGTCCTGAAAGGTGCAAATGGTATAGAGTTTAGCCAACTCCTGAAGATTTATGTTGTCTTGGTGACTGTTTAAGTGGTTTTTTAACACGCCTGCAATACAACACACCATTACAGGTTTTACTACAACAAGTAGTCACATAAGAGATGTTGACTGAACCACATCTTCTAGCTATCAATTGTATTTTGGGGAGTTATTTCTTTATAGGAAACAACATGATGTAGATGTTGATTTTTAACTTTAGCTTGGTTCGGATTTCGTAGGTATTTATTTTTATGTTTTTAATTATGAGTTTAAAAAGTTTTTATATCTTAAAAAAATATTCCTTTTATATGTTAGTAATTTTTTATAACAGATTGATTATATATATTTTTAATAAATTAATAAATCAAAATAACTTCATTTAAAATATAGGTTTATTATATAATGACGTGTAAATTTTTATCCATTCTATATATTTTATTATTTCATTAAAATTACTTTTTAACATATTTTTTATTTTTTATTTTTTTAAAAGTTACTTGTTACTTTAAGATAAACTCTTAAAAAATAACATACTTAAATTTTATTAAATTTAAAATAAAATCATATCAAAATTTAAAATAAATAAAATAAAAATAAAATTTTAATTTTTAAGATTAATTAAATATTTATTCTGAAGTTTTAAATATTTTTAAATTCTACAATTTCAATATGCAATTAAAAATTCATGTATATTTTAACAATATGGATATTATTTTTTAAATTATATATACTACAATAAAAATTGTACAAATCCTTAATGATTCCCAAATCTTGTATTATGCTTTAAAGTTTTAGAAAAAATGTTCAATATCTTATTCTCATTTTAAATATTTTAAAGTAAAATTTGTCTAATATAATATATGTTGTGTTTATTTTTAAAAATAGATAATAATAGTTTTGTACGACATTTTGTTGAACATTGAACATTGTAAATGTCAAAAATATTATTACTTCTAAGTTTAAAGAGAAATTCTGGACTCAGGAAGATTTAGCGGTTAAGAGAAAATTAAGATACTATAAGGAGGTCATTAATCATAACTTGGAGGATCAGAAATATCTCTCGGTATTAACTAGCTCACAAAAGAAAATTAATATAGCCAAGATTAGAACAAACTCTCATGAACTCCATAGCGGAACAAGGAGTTGGTCTACCCTTAAAACGCCATGGGCTGAAAGGGTTTGCCATCTATGTGAGGCTATGAGCGTTTATGATGAAAATCACTTTCTCTTAGAGTGCCTTGCTTACACCCACATTAGATCTGAGTTTCATTGTATTTTCTCTGATACAAACCTTTACAACCTCCTAACTTGCCAAAACTATAGTGACCTTGGAAAGCTTTTTGAGCACAAGAACAAAATTTTAAAGTAAACCAAGTATTTTCCTTTTTAAGGTCTGATAAACCAAAGTTGGTCTCATTGGACATTAATCATCATCATCATCATCATCATCATCATATGCTTAAATTTAATTAAATTGATGCGATTTAACTATTTACTTAATATATAAAATTTACATATAAGCTCATGGTAAATCCTTTTATATCATAACATAACATGAGAGTAATAAAATACAAACTCTAATACTTATCATTAAGAATACAAAGTTAAACCCAATGATTCAATCTATTTTATATAATACTAACCAAAACACTACCCCTAAAAATTCTAATACTAACAAAAAAATCCATCCCTATAAGACAAAGTCAATTAATACAATGCTTTATTGATCTTAGTTGGCCTTTCGACTATTGTTTGATAGCCAATGGTTTCCATACACATGAATGGGCCCTCCCTCATAAGAGAGATTACATTGCACAGTAACAAAAAGTCATAAACTACTTAACCTAGTGTTAAGATTTATCCTTTTCTATGAAGAATTTATCATTTCTTCTTTTTATTTTACTTAAAATTCATAAACTAGTTAACCTATTGGTTAGATTTTAGCTTAGTTAGCTAGAAAAAGTGTCTATAACTCAATTACTATCATGAATTAGGTGTATTTCCATTATAATCTTAAGTGACATGCCTAATAATCTACGGAGTTTGGTTTTCTTATAATATTTTGAAATTAGATCTAATGGCCGTGTAGGTACCGAATTTCAAGAAAATATGTTTAACTTACTTTATACTATTAGTCTCAAAGAGTTTACAAATATTTTAATGACAATGGATTTTAGAGCTTGTCCAAATCCCTATTTCACTAGAAAGCTCATGGAATTTGTTTTTATCTTTACAATATCTTTTTCTTGAACTTAAAAAAATGAAAAGATAAATTTGATATTTTAATTCGGGGTTAAATATTTATTTGTAATAATTCAAATAAATTGTAGTAATATTTATTCGTTTATGCGCATATATGGAAGCTTTTGTATATGCACATACATGGAAGCACGCATATACATAATCTTCTGTATATGTGTGCCTCCATATATGTGGATATACATAATCTTTAATATATGTGTGCCTTTGTATATGCGCATATATGAAAACTTCTGTATATGCGTGCTTTTGTAAATGTGCATATAGGGATGTGCACATATACGAAAGCTTCTATATATATGCATATACAGAAGAACGGATATACAGAAGCTTCCATATATGGACATATATGGAGGAACGCATATACAAAATATTCTGTATATGTGCATATATACGGAAGCTTCCAAATATATAAGCTTTCATATATGCACATACATGGAAGTGTGCATATATGGAATTTTTTGTATATGCGCGGTTTTGTGTATGCACATATACAAAATTTTCTGTATATGCGCACTTCCATATATATGCGCATCTATGGAAGCTTCTGTATATGCAAACTTATGTATATGTGCATGTAAGCACGCATATATGGAAGCTTTCGTATATATGGATAAACAAGTCATGCACATATACAAAAGCTTCTATATAAGCATGCTTCTGTATATGCATATATACAGAAACTTTCTTATATGCACATAAATGAATACGTTCAAATACGAAAGATTCCATATATGCACATATACAGAAGATTTCGTATATGCACGCTCATGTGTATGCACATATACAAAAGCTTTCGTATATTAGTGCTTTCGTTTATGTGCATATATGGAAGCTTTTGTATATGTGTGCCTCCGTATATGCACATATAAGAAATCTTCGTATATGCACATTTTTGTATATGCGCATATACAGAAGCGCATATATATTGAAGATTCCATATATGCACATATACAGAGGCACGCAAACTTGCATATATGTGTGCTTTCATATACCTGAATATATGAAAGCTTTCATATTTGCACATATATGGAAGTGCGCATATACGAAAGCTTCCGTATATATGTACATATACAAAAGCTTCCATATATGTGCATATTAATAAGCTTCTGTATATGTGTGCCACTGTATATGTGCATATACAAAAGCTTTTGTATATAAGCGCTTTTGTATATGCACATATACAAAAGCGCGCATATATAAAAGCTTCCGTATACGTGTATATATGGAAGGTTCTGTATATGCACATACACGGAAGCACTCATATTATGAAATATTTCATATATGTGTTTTTCTGTATATGCGTGCTTCCATATATATGCGTGTATATGAAATATTCTGTATATTCGCACCTCTGTATATGTAGATTTACGGAAGCTTTCATATATACACATATATACAGAAGTACACATATACAGAAGCTTTCGAATATGAAAGCTTTCATATATGCACATACATTGAAGCAGACATATGCGAAAGCTTCCGTATATGCATTCTTATGTGTATGCGCATATACAAAAGCTTATGTATATGTGTTCTTCCGTATATATGTCTATATACGGAAGCTTCCGTATATGTGCACTTTCGTATATGTGCTTCCATATATGCGCGCTTCTGTATATGCACATATTCTGTATATGCACGCTTCTGTTTATGCACATATACAAAAGCGTGCATATACAGAAGCTTCCATGTATGCACATAAACAAGGAACGCATATACATAATCTTCCATATATGCACATATATACGAAAGCTTCCGTATATGCATGCTTCTATATATGGAATCTTCTGTATATACGAATATACAAAAGCTTTCATAGATGTGCATACACAGAAGCTTATATATATGCACATATACCGAAGTGCAAATATATAGAATCTATGGAGGCTTCCATATATATGTGCGCTTCTGTATATGTGTGATTCTGTATACGCGCATATATACAGAAGCTTCTGTATATGCGTGCTTCCATTTATGGGTGGCCTTCCGTATATGGGTGCTTCTGTATATGCTCATATATATGGAAGCTTCCATATATGTGTGCTTCCGTATATGGGCTCTTTTGTATACGTGCATATATATAGAATCTTTCGGATCACCTTTGCTATATCTGCATATACGGAAGCTTCTGTATATGTGCATATATATGGAATATTTTGTATATGTGCACTTCCATATGTGCGCATATACGAAAGCTTATGTATATGCACATATATCAAGGCATGCATATACAAAAGCTTGCATGCCTCAGTATATGTGCATATACGAAAGATTCAATATATACTCGCTTCTGTATATGCACATATATAAAAAAGTGCATATACGGAGCTTCTGTATATTTGCATATACAAAGGCATGCATTTATGAAAGCTTCCATATATGCACATAAACGAAATCACTCATATGTGAAAAATTTTCTATATGCACATACACGAGAGCTCGCATATACAGAAGCTTCTATATATGCATGTTTTCATGTAGGCGCATATATGGAAGCTTTCATATCTGCATACCTCTGTTTATGCACATTTACAAGAGCTTCTATATATGCGCATATACAGAAGCGTGCTTATACATAAGCTTTTGTATATGTGTGCACCTTGTTTATGTGCATATACAAAATATTCCATATATGCATCCTTATATGCACATATATAGAAGCGTGCATATAGAGAAGCTTCCATATATCCCGCATATATATAGAAGCACGCATATACTAAAGATTTTATATATGTTCATACATGGAAGCGTGCATATATGGAAAATTCCTTATATGGGCGCTTTCATTTATGCACAAGCGGAAGCATGTATATATGGAAAATTGCATATATGGGCACTTCTATGTATGGACACGCTTCTGTATATGCATATATATAGAGGCTTATGTGGGTGAAATCATGAATCTGTGTGTCTATTTTGGGGGGGGTTATGAGAAAATCAGTGTTTTTTTTTGTAAGTTTGTTAACTTCAAGCAAAGAAAAAATAGATTTTCGTTTAGAATTTAATTTTGTAGTAAAAACAAAACTTGTAGAGAATTGTGTTAGTTTTCTATCGATTTTTTTTTATATTTATTTTATTGGCATTTGATATGCCATTTTTGCAAGTGTTTGATAGCATGTTCTTAATTAATGAAATTATGATAAATAACCATGTTTTTAAACTACAATTTATTCATTAATCAACTATTGCTCATTAAAAACAAAATATGTTATGATGATCTAGATAGATTGTACTAATGCTTGACTATAATTTTGTATCCAACAGCTGCATACAATAATTATTAGAATTTTTTGAAGTGGACCAATTTGAAAAACTAGCATAAAACAGACATGTTTATTTTGACACAACATCTTCCCTAATTTTCAATTCAAAACAAAAAAACTAAAAGTACCCTTTTGAAGACAACACACCAAGATTTTATACCATGATTTTTCCAAATCTTTTCATCGTGTCTTTATGAAGTTATTGAATTTTCATTTCACTGAATTCTATTAAATTTTGAAGCAATCCAGACACCTTTTAAGAAAAATAATAAATAGAATTAGTGGATCACACTAGATTCAACAAAATTTACATCTATAGAAAGTAGATTGAATTATGCAACTAATAGAATTATTTGTAAAAATAAATTTTAAGTATTTGATATGATTTGATCCCTCCGAAATTGGAAGAAGACTTAGAAATGGGATGGAATACCATTTCTGAATATTTACAAGTTTTCAGCCGAACAAATCTTTCGGCCGAAAGTTAGTTTTAACAGATGGAAAAGATTTCGGTCAAACTAATAGTTTGATCGAAAAAGTTTTTATTTTTTTTATTTTTTTTCGTCGGCCGAAAAAAACTTGACGTGCCATTTTGAAAAACCGTTTAGATTCATATTTATAAGAATCATGTTTAACATATTTTTGCATTTTTTAAAAGATCACCATTTTACACATTTACAGATGAGGTAATTTTCTAGTAAGTGTTCTTAAAACTTATCTTCTAAGATTGAGGCTCTTTTTCTTTGATAATAAAGATTCTTTTGGCAAATTTGTTATGGTAAAATTTTCTTAGAAACTATTTTTTGATATCGAGACTCTTTTTTTATAGTAAAGATTCTTTTGGAAATTTTGTTCTGGTAAAATGTTCTTAGAAACTATCTTCTGAGATGGAGGCTCTTTTTCTTTGATAGTAAAGATTATTTTTGGGAAATTGTGTATGGTAAAATGTTCTTTTTAATTGTAAAATGTTTTTAGAAATTATCTTCTAGATGAAGGTTATTTTTCTTTGATAATGAAGAATTTTTTGGGAAATTGTTTATAGTAAAGTGTTCTTAGAAATTATCTTCTAAGGTAGAGACTTTTTTCTTTAGTGAATATGTTTTCAGGAAATATTTTATGGTACAAATTTTCTTAAAGATTCTTCGCCAATTTATTCTATGGTGATTTTTTTAAATTATTTTGAGCAATATTTTATGGACAAGTCTTTTAAGGTGATTATTTTTCTTTAATGATTAAGATTCTCTCCAGGGAAAATTATTCTAAGGTAAAGGTATACATTGAATAATCATGGGCAACAAAAGAGCACAGAAGAGGAAATCTGATCGCACTTGAGATGATGACTTACATAATGAAAAGTGAAGACTTAGATACCATGAAAAAAAAGAAACAAAAGAGTACAAATATTGAGGGGCTGATGCACAATCATGGACTCCTTTAAGGACACTTTAGATGCCACATAATACTGGAATAAACGAAAAACTCTAATTTTAGGTGACAATTAGGGATACTTCCCTAACTTATTTGAAGATGAAGTAAAAAGAGAAAAGATAGGTAATTGAATCAGCTTTCATAATATATATCATTTATGCAGAGAAAATTTGTGCAAATGATTATAAAATTACTTTCCGTGAAAGTGGGTATTCAAATTTTCAGCACATCTTAACATATATGTTTGTGCAGGTGTAGTAATATATGAGGTAAATGATTTCCATTTGGGATAAAATCTTGCAGACATATAAAGGACATATGGGCCTAGTGCAACACTATTTATTTGGAATTTTTCATGAATTATTTTTTTATTATTAATTATTGAATTCAGAAAATTTTGAAATTAAAACCTTATGTGCGGGTGCAACACTTTAGGGGAAAAAATTAATGAAACCCTTGATTTCTTAATATAAGATCGTAGAGCTTGATCTCATCTAGTGCAACATATAGTTTTTTTGGGAAATGGTGATGGAAATCAAAAGTTATATAACAAACAATCGATGTATGTATTTTCGAAAACTAACGTGTGTCATTTAGAAAAATAATTATAAATAAATAAAACATAGTTTTGAAGGAAAAAAATATATATTCAGAATCGTCATTTCGTACTCTACAATATCGTACATTTTCATAAAAACATATTGTGTATGTCATATCAAAACACAGCATCTAATCTGAGCATATTGATAGAGTTCTAAAAGACAAGCAATAGCCCTGGTTGATTTGTCCTAGCCAATAGGTTCGGTATTCGGAAGCTGCTTCCAATCCTAATGCCAAACCTTAATCCCGCCAATTATTTAAATTTTCAAATAACGCATATGCGATATAGCTTAGCCATATCACATATGCGATATAACACATATGCGATATGAATAAGCTATATCGCATATGCATTATATCGCATATGCGTTATATCGCATATGCGTTATAGATTATTCATATCGCATATGCATTATAGCGCATATGTGATATATAGAATTATGTTCAGAGCTAATTTATGTGGTATGGCTTCTAGATTCACAATGTCACTAGCTACTTCGAAGTTGTATGGGTGGTGGGTTCCCACTATAGATTACTTCATGGAAGTTCTTTAATGTTGCTAGCATAATTGAACTAGGTAAATTCTAATGGTGCTATAGGTAAATTTTAACTAATTTGTTTTTGTCCTAACGCATCATTGTTCACCACCCTCATCCTCATCATCATCACCACCCTCATCCTCATCATCCTCATCATCACCCTCATCCTCATCTTCATCATCATCATCATATAGTCATCATCCTCCTCCTCCTCCTCATTATCATCATTGTTCATCATCATCATCATCACCATCACCCTCATCAGCTTCATCATCGTCATCATCACCCTCATCCTCATCTTCATCATCATCATCATCACCCTCATCCTCATTAGCATCGTCATGGTCATCATCGTCATCATCATCATCATCAGATGTCATCACCCTCACCCTCATCCTCATCCTCCTCATCATCATCATCAACCTCATCCTCATCAACTTTGTCATGGTCATCATCGTCATCATCCTCATCCTCATCCTCATCATCATCATCGTCAACCTCATCATCATCATCACCCTCATCCCCATCCTCATCCTAATCATGATCATCATGGTCATCATCATCATCATCATCACCCTCATCCTCACCACCATCATCATCATCCTCATTTTCATCATCATCATCACCCTCATCCTCATCAGCTTCATCATGGTCATTTTCCTCCTCCTCATCATCATCACTGTCATCATCCTCATCCTCATCGTCAACCTCATCATCATCATCACCCTCATCATCATCATCACCACCATCATCCTCATCCTCGTCATCATCATCATGGTCATCATCATCATCATCCTCATCATCACCCTCATCATCATCATCACCCTCATCCTCATCATCATCATCATGGTCATCATCATCATCATCCTCATCATCACCCTCATCATCATCATCACCCTCATCCTCATCATCATCATCATGGTCATCATCATCATCATCATCATCATCATCATCATAATGGTCATCATCACCCTCATCCTCATCCTCATCATCATCATCATCATCGTCATCGTCATCGTCATCCTCATCCTCATCATCATCATCATCACCCTCATCCTCATCAGCTTCATCATGGTCATCATCACCATCCTCCTCCTCATCATCATCACCCTCCTCCTCCTCCTCATCATCATACTCATCATCCTCCTCATCATCACCATCATCCTCATCATCTTCTTCATCATCACCCCCATCCTCATCACCCTCATCAGCATTGTTCATCACCCTCATCCTCACCATCATCATCATCTTCATCGACAGCCTCATCCTCATCATCATCATCATATTCAGCATCTTCCTCATTATCACCATCAACCTCATCATCATCTTCATTGTCACCCTCATCCTCATCATCATCATCACCCTCATCCTCATCATCATCAACCTCGATCCTCATCATCATCATTCATCACCCTCATCCTCATGATCATCATCATTGTCATCATCATCATGGTCATCATCATCACCATGGTCATTTTTAACATCATCAGCATCCTCATCATCATCATCATCGTAATCCTCATCCTCATCATCATCATGTTCATCACCCTCATCCTCCTCCTCCTCATAATCATCATCATTGTCATCATCATCATGGTCATCATCTTCATCAACACCCTCATCCTCAACATCATCAGCATACTCATCATCATCATTATCATAATCCTCATCCTCATCATCATCACATTCATCACCCTCATCCTCATGATCATGATCATCATCATCATCATCATCATTGTCATCATCATCGTGGTCATCATCATCATCATGGTCATCATCTTCATCGACACCCTCATCCCCAACATCATCAGCATCCTCATCATCATCATCATCATAATCCTCATCCTCATCATCATCACGTTCATCACCCTCATCCTCATCATCATCATCATCATCATCATGATTATGATCATCATGACCATCATTGTCATCATCATCATGGTCATCATCATCATCATGGTCATCATCCTCCTCATCATCACCATCATCTTCATCGTCACCCTCATCCTAATCCTCATCCTCATCCTAATCCTCATCCTCATCACCCTCATAATCCTCATCCTCATCATCATCCTCATCATCATCATCATATTCATGATCCTCATCATCATCTTCATTGTCACCCTCATCCTCACCATCATCATCACCCTCATCCTCATCATCATCAACCTCGATCCTCATCATCATCGTTCATCACCCTCATCCTCATCATCATCATTCATCACCCTCATCCTCATCATCATCATCATGGTCATCATCGTCATCATCATCATCATCATCATGGTCATCATCTTCATCGACAGCCTCATCCTCAACATCATCAGCATCCTCATCATCATCATCATAATCCTCATCCTCATCATCATCATGTTCATCACCCTCATCACCATCATCATCATCATCATCATCAGATGCATCATTGTCATCATCATCATGGTCATCATCTTCATCGACACCCTCATCCTCAACATCATCATCATTGTCATCATCATCATGGTCATCATCTTCATCGACACCCTCATCCTCATCATCATCATCATGGTCATCATCATCATCATGGTCATCGTCATCATGGTCATCATCATGGTCATCATCATCCTCATCACCCTCATAATCCTCATCCTCATCACCCTCATAATCATCATCGTTCATCACCCTCATCCTCACCATCATCATCATGGTCATCATCATCATCATCATCATCATCATCATCATCATCATGGTCATCATCATCATCATGGTCATCATCTTCATCGATATCCTCATCCTCATCATCATCATCATCATCATCATCATGGTCATCATCACCCTCATCCTCATCCTCATCATCATCGTCATCATCATTGTCATCATCAGCATGGTCATCATCTTCATCGACACCCTCATCCTCAACATCATCAGCATCCTCATCATCATCATCATCCAAGTTAGTAGCTTTCAACTTGACCTCGTGAGAATGAATATGTAAGAGAGAGTCTTCATGTTGTTAATGTAGGAGTATTATTAGTGTAAGGTTCCCCATGCTTGAGTTTATTACTTGTTTGATTAATGTTGAAAATTCAAATTTGATGACTAAGTGAAAAATATATTAAATTATTATTTTTTAATTGTGTAAGTTAGCAGCTTTCAATTTGACCTCATGAGAATGAATATGTAAGAGAGATTCTTCATGTTGTTCATGTAGGATTATTATTAGTGTAAGGTTCCCCATGCTTGAGTTTATTATTTGTTTGATGAAGGTTGAAAATTCAAATTTATTGATTAAGTAAAAAATACATTATTATTATTTTTTAATTGTGCAAGTTAGGAGCTTTCAATTTGACTAAACACTAAACACACATCTCTCAAAAATTACACTAAACACATGTACATCTAGAATTATTTTCCCATGGTAGCTTACATATCAAATTCATGGGTTTCCTTAATGGTGCATATCAAAGTGATCCGAATTTTAGTATCACAGGGCATCTTATTTTTCTAAATGATATATGCCTGTCAGTAAGTATAAATTTGGAGCTGGCATTGGAACACACAACTTTGGATAATTAATGGCCTCAATGCTCTTGATAAAATGTGCTTTCAATGGTGGTGTAAAAACTCTCTAGGTTTTTGTTGACTAGGATCTCACTATAAATTGGATGTTAAACAAGACCTAATTGGAGCAAATACTGCTACTCTTTAGTACATTTATTTTCAGCATGTTATTGGGAACTAAAAATTATTGTGGCATGCTCCAACTAGGGTCAAGACAAGGTATGAGATGTCCAACTAGGGTTTGGTGAGCAATCATGCAAGTTAGGAGAGTCAACTACAAACACATAAGATCACCAATACTTGCATGCACCAACTATGGTTTCATGAGTCACCAAGTTGTGCATGGTCCAACTAGGGTAAAGACAAGGTATGAGATGTCCAACTAGGTTTTGGTGAGCAATCATGCAAGTTAGGCTCGAGTCAACTACAAACACATGAGATCACCAATACTTGCATGCACCAACATTATT